>JAASGD010000099.1:0-38341 GCA_023334115.1 Globisporangium megalacanthum
GAGCCGCGCGTGGCTCCAAGCGACTTTCTCCTCACAAGCCACGCGTGGAACCTCCGTGCTGGCCACGAGATGGACTCGTCGCTCGTGCTCTGGAGCAAAGCAAGGCAGCCGCGTGCGACGGCGATACTCGCGTCGTTCGTGTCGCAAAACGGTGCAGATGTGCCGCCATCGTACGGCGACAAGGAGCTCTACTTTATCGCGTGCGAGCTCGCGGAGACCCAGTACGCGTTCGCGGACTTTGGCGTTGGCACGCTCGGCACGAGCCTCCGGAGCCACAACAACAAGTCCGACTCGGTGCTCTGTGGCGAGTGCCTCCACTACTTTCCCGACAACAGTAGCGACACACGTGGTCGGCCGCTGTACTACAACAGCGACTACATCCTGGCGCTGGACGTGACTGACAACGACGAGATCTACCGCACCGTCGCTCGCCCGACCACTTTCTATCCAGGCTCGTTCGCGGGACTACCGCAGGAGTGTCCGTTCGACATCACAGCGGTGCCGCTCACGGCCAACGAGAAGGCGGTGTTTTCACAGCGACAGGCGATGTACGCGCTGGTACAACGCTGGGAAGAAGAAGCGCGCGAATAAGCCGAGAGTGAGCGCGAGCAGCTGAGCGCGCGAGTGAGTGAGTGCGTGAGTGAGTTGCCTAGTTATTTAGGTAATGCAGGCAGGAAGCAGCCGCAAGCGTACGTGTGTGGTCCATCGCCTACCAGAAACGTAAGCGCTTCGTCCCAATATCTCTCCACCAACCACGCGATGCCGCTTGATGTGGTTATAGTACTCCGTCAACGTGATGCCCGGCCGCGTCGTCTTCGTCTCGATCTCGAAGATTGTGCTCAGCACATTACCGTCGTCGTCCGCTGTCGCGTATTGTCGCGTCGGCGTCGTCAAGTGCGTCGTTGTCGCGCTCGTCACGCTGCTCCAGCACGTATCTTGCCACAGGTGTTGTCCCAATCTTCCCACTAAAGACGCTCGTGTTCTTCTCTGTGAACGTTCCGATGTTCGTCGCGTACCTGGCTCAACGGTCCCTGTCTATGTGCACCCATCCTTCTCGAGTGGTCTGGGAAGCAAGCATGTTTGACACCAAAACCAACTTGTTTGCGGTGATGAAAAAGCTTTCTCTCCAAACTGTTTCACTCGCTGTCAGTTCGGCCTTGTGTACCTACTGTGTGGAAGCTCGAATCAAGTTCGATCGGGAGCCTTATCACTTGACTTGAAGGCTGGAGACTGATGCGCAGTCATCGCTCAACGCGTACAGAGTTGAGGTCACACCCGTTCTCTCCTCTCTCCTTCAACACTTGCTGCGCGCTCGGGTGATGCTAAAACAATCGAGCGTGGGCAGTACGGAACAGACATCGCGACCACGGCAAGGACAACGTTTCCTGCTGCTTCCAACACCTTCAACACCCACTTTTCAAAGCCATAAACTCTCACTCGATCGCTGACTCTGCGATGACATGCATGAACACAAGCTTCGCGTACGCTCGTTAGCGATCAGGTTTCACTTGGCCGCCGCCGCCAGCAACCCAACACTGCCCAAATAACCACGGAGCACCGCATGGATTTCATCGTGGTGCGCTTCTTTCTGTTCCAGCGACAGACAACAACGAGTGAATCCGAAGGGCACCCCGTCGGAGTAAGCGATCTTCCTCTCACACGCATGCCGTACCTTCATGCGCGCAATCCAGGCGGCAATCTTTGGGTACGCAGAGAAGTCGAAGACGCCGGGCATGTCGGTTTGCCCGACCTCGCAGTAGCACGCGTAGTCGGCGAGCGTCGGTGCGTCCGTGCCAGCGACGAAGGGCTTGCCGAAGAAGTAGCCCTCCTCAAGCCGCTTGGCGTTCTTGGTGATGACACTGTCGATGTTCTTGAGGTAGACCTCGTCCTGCGGCGTGAGCTTGCCGACCTTGGAGTGAACGAGCGGCACGAGTACCTGCATCGTAAGCAGGCGTGCGTTCGTGTGGTGCCAGTGGAGATACTGGTTGATCTTGGCGCGCGTGTGCAAGTCCTGCGGGTACAGATCGGCCCAGCCGTGCTTCTCCGCGAGGTACACGAGGATGGCGTTTCTGGATAGCAATGGGCATACACAACAGGTCAGACACCGGAAACGGAGATCATAGACACAGACGCGGCACGCACACTTCGTAGAGCGAGAAGTCGCCGTCCTTGATGACTGGAATCAGCCCGTTCGGGTTCATCTTGAGGAACTCGGGCGACGAGAACGCGAGTCCACCAAAGTTCGCCTGGACGAGCTCGAACTCGATGTCCTTGGTCTTGAGCACCCACACGACTGACACCAATCAACGCAATGATAAGGGCTGTTTTCATCCGATGGATAGCTATCGCAAGCTGCTTGCTGAGTTGAGCTGTACCTGAGCGGCTAGGCTGACTGACGAGGTTCGCGTAAACCTGGAGAGACATCGCGTTCTATCGCACTAGAAGGCTTGGGCTTGGGTGTTTGTCGGCAAGTTTGCTTCTGAGCTGTGAAGCACCACTAAAGGAAGGTTGAGAACACACTTGAGTGAACGAAGCGGCCGTTGCGGCGTGCGGTCGGCTTCACGACGGTTTGAAATCGCCTCCTCCCAGCCCAGCGCGTGTCATTCACACGATGAACTCGTACGGCGATCCCACGTACGCGGCCGAGTACTGGCGCCTCGATGGGGAAGCGCAGCAGCGCTTCGCTGAGCTGTGTCCCGAGGCGCAGGGAGAGTGCGTCTCGCTGAGCGATCTCGGCACGCTCTGCCGTCTCATGGGGCGGCCAATCCGCGACGACACTGAGCGGGTTCGCCTCATGACTGAGCTTGACACGACGAACCAGATGACCGTTCTGCGGCACGACTTTGTCACGTGGCTACTCGAGGACATGGCTCGGGAACGAGAGCTCGAGGACGCTCGGCTGTACGTGCGCGCGGACCGACCAGTGCCGGTCGCGGAAGCTGTGTGGGAAGAGGTCGTGGTCGCCAGTGACGCCGCCGACTACGTCACTGCCGAAAGCCGCATTGCGAGCTCTGCAAGTGGTCCCTCATCGCTCTCCAGTTACTACTACAACGTTCTCACGGGCGAGTCCAAGTGGGATCTACCGCAGTTCGTCCAGTGTTTGTGGAGCCATGTCGCAGCGGTAGAAGCCAAGCGCGCACTCACTGTTCCAGACCCGCACGACGCGGTGCTGCTTCGAGATGACCACACGAACAACGTCGAGATGCTGCAAGACCTGCGTGCGCTCTTTGTAAAGTACGACGACGACGGCTCCGGCTCGCTCGACAGCGCCGAGTTTGAGGACCTCTGTGTCGCGGTCGGGCTCTCGTTATCGCGTGGAAGCGGTGAGAGGGCCTCGCTCCGCACGCCCATGCGCGACGTGGACCCGTTCGGCGCACAGGAGGTCGTGTCGTGGGACGCGTTCAGCTACTACTGGACCGTGAACGCACCGTTCCAGCGACGGACGAGACTGTCGGGACCGTTTGCAGCGTGGGAGCGGATCGACACACTGCACAAGAAGAACGTCCCAGTGGCATTCCGCAACGCAAACACGCTCGCGGAGCGCTGGAACCACCCCGAGATGGAGCAGAACGTCGTCGCGCTGCTACTGAAAGTCGTGCCAAGCACGAAGCTCGAATGGGCCACAAAAGTCGCGCTCTTCTTTGAAGCGCAGCTTGATGGCGACACTACGAGTAGCAGCAACACCATCACAGTAAGCGACAAGAGCAGCGAGAGCGGCGTGAAACTGGATGCTGGACGCACTGCCAAGCGCTCGTGGGGCCTCCCCCAGTGCGGCCGCGTGCTGCTCCAGCTGGGCCATCCGATGACGCGCAAGCGGCATCTGGAAGCAGCTGTCCAGCGAATCCGCGAGCAGTTTAGCAGCGACGTAACGGCAAAGAGCAGTGGAAGCGAGCTGTCTGAAGACACAGTCACAGCGTGGCTGCTCTACTGTGTCCGCAAGGTCGAAATGAATGGCTGGGAAGAGCTCGTCGACCCGACGTCTGGGCAAGTGTACTATTACCACGACGTGAGCGGTGCGACGCAGTGGGATCTGCCCGAGATGGAGTCGCACATGACTCAGTTCTTGCACAAGTTTGGCAGCGACAGCTCGAGCGACGAGCGCATCACGCGGATCTTTCGCCACTATGACGTGGACGAGAGTGGCAGCATCTCGTTCGACGAGTTCCGACTGTTTTACCGAGCTCTCGTGCTCGGCACGGCTGGCGCGAGCACGTCGCCGTCGTCTAGTGGGCCAGACGAGCTCAAGATCCGACAGCTCTTTACCGTACTCGACACAGGCGGCGACGGGAGCGTGAGTCTTGACGAGTTCAAGCTGTGGTGGCGCACGAAACTCCAACTGGAGGAAGTTGAGAGCGCGGACGCCGCCCTCCAGCGGCGGGTTTCGCAGCGTCGTGAGCTCTGTCGCACGTTTCTCGAGAGCGCACACGCGCTGGACGCTCGTAAGTCGGACGCTGTGAGTCAAGAGCGCAACGTTCCGACAACTCAGGACGAGCTCGTTTGCTTTGCGTCGAACCTACTGCCTCGTGTCGTCGCTGTGCTTGGGAAGTACCCGCTGCGAGGTCTTGCGTACCGCAATGCTCTCAACGTGCTCGTGAAGGATGGAGTCAGTCAGGAGGTTCAGCTCGAGGACTTTCTTGTCTGGTACGACGGCTTCGAAGCCGCGGAGCGCGAGGAAGAAGCGCTCGAGGACGCGCGAGCGAAGGCGAAGGCAGAGATCCAGGCCCAGGAGCTCAAAGCCAAAGCCCGTGCGACAGAGAAGCTGCGGACCACGAAGCGCAAGCGCGTGCTTGCGGTCGGGGAACAACAGCCAACGGACACACAGCGTGCAGAGAACGCGAGGGTGAAGCGGATTGAGACGCTCTTTCGTGCGTTCGATACGAACAATTCCGGCTTCTTGGACGCGCACGAGCTTGCGCAGCTCACGAACGCACTCGGCCACGCCATGGACCCGGGTCAAGTGCGCCAAATGCTGCAAGTCATGGACAGCAGTGGCGACGGACAAGTGACGCTCGCCGAGTTCACGACGTTCTGGACCGCGTTTCAACGCACACAGGCACCAGTGACGACAACAGCGTCACCGACACGTACGAGTGTTCCCACGAGCGATCCTGGACCAGTGCTAGCACCTCGTGTGGTGCGCAAGCACCGGACGTCCACAGCGGACGACGCGAGTGCAGCGCTCGCAGTGAGCGTCGAGCGGGCCAAGACGCGGCTGCTCAAGCTCTCGCTCGACGACTTCCGGGAAGCGCTTGGTGACTGGAAGGACGAGCTCGCCGATAGGCGGCGCGAGAAGCAGCAGCAAAAGAGCGCGACGCGTGAGGCGACACGCAGACGAAGCGCAGTGTTCGTGCCGACACGCAAGCGCCGGTACGGCGCGTCCTTGGACGTGACGTATATCGAGCCCGACATTGTCGCGTGCGTGGCCGACATGATTCAAACGATTACGCGCACGACTCGACCGCTCCTGCGCCCGGACGCGGCACAGACGATCCAGAAGCTCGCGCGGGCGTTCGTCACGCGCCAGTATGTACGCCAAAGGATCGACGCTCGCTTCGTACAGGCTGTGGACCTGCACACGCGACACTTTTACTACGTGGACTGCGAACGCGCATCTGTGGTGCTCGCTCGGCCGTTGTTCCGCTTCGAACGCACGTCGAGCGTCCCGCCGTTCGAGTTCGACGACTGCGACACGAAACGCGAACGCTACGAGTTCCACAAACGAACGCGTGAGATGCAGGCAAAACAGCAGTTCTTTGAACGCAACGGCTTTGCGAGCGACCTCGCTGGCCGACAGCGTCGTCCCCAGTACGCGGTCGCTGCTGCGTTCTACCTGTTTGACGTCGCACAGCTCGTGCACCGTCGGCTGCTGGGCGACATTTGGGACTCGTTGCGTCAGAAGCGCGATGTGGCGCTCGTTGTGCTCATTGCGACGCGGCACCGCCGCCAGTTGCGACAGCGCAGCAGTGACGGGGCTGCGTATCTGCCGCTCCACTTTGTCGTGCGCCACTTTCGCGTTGTCTTCCCACTGCGCGTCGTCGTCGCTGTCGCGAATGGATATCCTGACGCGCTCACACTCGCTGACGCGTTCGGGATGACGCCACTGCACCTCGCGTTGCGACAACGACACGGAAGCGAAGCACTCGTTCGCTATTTGCTCAGGGCTCATCAACGATCGACGGTGACTCGCGCCTGCCCAAGTGTATGGGCGATGAAGACCCGGTGTGGCGACACGCCTGTACACACTGGCGTGCAGCACCGAGCCCCGATCGAACTCATGCGCTGGATCTTACGCAGCCGCTCGGTCTCAACCCCCACGCTCAGTGCGCTCAATGGACGCGGGTTCTCGCCGTTCCATGTCGCGATTCGTCTACTCTGCAGCAACCGCGTCGGCGCGCCGTCGATTGTCGTCGCGTACGCGAAAGCGCTCATCTACGCGTTTCTCCAGCGGGCGGATGCCCCGCAGCTCTGTGCGACTCGTACGAAGCGTGGGGACCTCCCACTGCACCTCGCCATGGACGCGTTCCAGCGGGCGTCGGTACGGGATAACACGGACGCTCGCGACGGCTTCGTGTGGGCGACAGAACTGTTGATGCGACGGTATCCACCAGCGCTGCTGGTCCGGAGAGCCGACAGTGGGCTGCTACCGATCCACTTGGCCATCCAGTTTGGGTTTCCAGCCAACACTGTCGCGTCCATGTGGCAGACGACACGTGCGCTCCTCACTGCGAGTTCAACGAGTGGCAGCGCGACGGCGTCGGACGAGACTGTCGTGCTGGAAGCCACGACCATGACGCAGACGCGCATGACGCTCCTGCACTATGCGGTCCTACACCAACCGCACGCCGTCGAGCTGATCCAGTCGATCGTCGAAGCGACACCGACCGCGACTAAGTGCACGTGCGCCATGAACGCCAACCTGCCGCTGCACGTGGCTGTCGGCAGGGTGTCGCGTGGCGTTCTATCTACTGCTGACGCAACCAGTCGGCGATGCCGCGTCGTCCAGCTGCTCTGTGAGCAGTACGCAGCCGGCTGCCAAGTGTACAACCGACAGAGGCAGCTCCCGCTTCACGTCGCGCTCGCGAGCTCTCAGAGCGTCGAGATCGTCCAGACGCTCCTTGCCGCCGCGCCGTACGTGCTCTCAACGAACCCGCAAGAGCGCAACGGACTCCGTGGGCTCGTCCTAGCCGCAAGCCAGCGACGCGCAGACTATGTGGTGCTACGCGAGCTTGTCGAACGTACTCCGAGCGTTGCAGTGCCGACAGCTCGGGACGCTGGGACAATCCGTCGCAACGGCAGCAGCGTCACACCGCTGTACGCACTCTCACTTCGCCTGTTTCACGCAGACGCGCCAGCATCAGCACGCACAGCGGTGCTGACGACCATGAGCGCAAAGTTCGAGCAGGTCGAGGACGACGACGCGTACTTCCTGGCGATGGCGCGCGCCAAGATGCGCCGCAAACACCACTGCCCGACGCCCGCGTGGGACTTTCACGCCATGCTGCGCTTGATCGACCTCAACCCAGTCGACGACGCTGTCGTCCAGCGCGCGCTTCTCGCGATTAGCCACAAGCTCCAGGCGCTCGTTCAACAGACGAGCGAGAGGACGGCACTCTCGACGGCGCACGCTGGAAGCTCCGCAGCAGAGGCTGCGGTGGCTGCGATCGCACTCGACCCGGACCTTGCGATCGTACGCCGCGTGCACCACGTGCTGTTCGAGTTCCCATCGAACGCGCGGGTCCAAGTGGTCGGCCAGAGCGTCCTCCGTGCGCTGCTGCCGACCGCGTTCGCGAAAGCAACGTACAAGGCCAAGATCGATCCGTACTTTAACCTGTAGATCGATCCATCGCCACCCGTTGCTCACGCTGTCTCGTCATCTCGATCCGCGTCGACACGAGCGACCTCTTCGAGGTGCGCGTAGATTCGACGCACGAGCGCATTGTCCGGTCCGTACGCACATCGGAGACTGCATACCACCACATTGGACGCCCCACACAGTGTCACTCTCCTCCCCTTCCAACTGAGCATGAACGACACGCTTGACACGTACATGGAGAGCGCGTGCTGGAGGTGTGTCGTCGCAGTCTCGAGCGCTGTTCGGTCGCCGTCGCTCGCTGCGTCGTCACTCATCGTCAGCTTGCCGATCTGGAAGTGGAGAAGCCCTCGGGCGGGCAGCTTCACGGTCGGAAGGAGCCACGCGGTCGCGGTCAGTTCGTTCTCAAACATCGTCAGCGCTGTTGTTGTCGCACGGAAGCTGCTGGTGCTTGGGAACGCTGCCGCTGGCGCGTCGATGAGCCACGTGCCAGTGTCGCGGTAGAACGCAGCGATGCGTGTGTTTCGTGGATGGAGCGCAAGGTCTTCCACTAAGAGCGCGTGGTGCTGCTGGCTCAGCCGCCACTTGTCTGGACCAGGCGGGAGAGTGCGGATGCGCTTGGCGAGAGCGTCGCTCGCGTCCGTGAGCGCGCGTTTGTTTGGGAGGCTCCGCAGGCGGCTACACCGGACGCAGCTGGCAGTGGACGCTTCGTTGTCGTCCTTGTGGAAGACGACGACTCCGTTCAGTCCGCACGCTGTCGACCCGGACGACGGACACGCGTACCCGTCGAGGAACGAGTCGTCGTTGCTCGCTCCCGACCGTGAGGCGGTGCACCGGTCGCAGTCGCACGTAAAGAAGTACGACTCGGACAGCGTTTGCTGGCGCTGGGCCGTCGTCTCGAGCAGCTCGACGTACGAGATCTGGTAACGAAGTTCCCAGTCATGGATGGCGTTCTAGTCAGCCTCTCTCTTCTCTCTCTCCCAGCCCTCACTCCCGTACGCTCTCGGAAGTGTCATACCGTGAGCTCGTCGTCTGCCTCCACGTCCGCAATCGTGTGGACGCGCATGTCCTGACCCGTGAAGCTCACGACGCAGTTCGGAGCGCACGAGTGGTTGAACAGCGCCCCATGGGGGAACAGTCCGAGGCCGAGCGAGGCGCCCGTGCCGTCTGCGATCGTGAACGCGTTGCAGTTGACGCGGCAAAAGAGCTGGACAATGGCCTCAAGCAGCTGGTCTGGCTGCTCCTCGTCTGTGGCGTTGGCTTTGACCAACGTGCGGACGAGCAGCGCCATCTCACGGTACTGCAGCAGCTTCGCGGCCGGATGCTCGGCTTTCATGCAAAATGTGCGCGTTAAGTATCGATTTACCCGATAGGCTTGAGTACAGAAGATAACACGCACCAAAGTGGGCGCGAAGCTGGGTGACCTCCTGATGGTGGAGGGCTCCAGCGACCACGAGCCGCGCGACGAGCAGTACTGTCTGCAACGCGGCGTCCTGAACGCTCGGAGGGATACGCCGCCATGCGCCACACTCGTGGGCATGACCGCCGTCCTGCCAGTCGCGCCGCTGGCACGCAGACGAGCAGTAGCGCAGGCGGCGGCAGCCCCCACAGCGTGAAAGGCGGCGCCCACTTCCGCTGGTGTCGTCACGGCCGCTCGCAGCCGCAAAACACCAGTTGCAGCTCGTGGCCGAGATCGCAGCCAACGCGCGCGTCTGTAGCACGCACGTGCCGGCCTCCACACGCTGCGTAGCGAGTGCGCACCGGCCTTTGCCATCCCGCACGTCCTCCTGGACAAGCGTGGGTGGCATTTTGTTTTGAATGTGTGACAGGATTGGGATTTATACCAGTACAGTACAGTATTTTCTTATTTTTCGCACTATCCGTGTTCCAATAGAGTAGAGCCCCCATTTGAGCCTTCTCGCACACGCACACACACTCCCACTCCCACACTTGGTCGCGTGAGCTGAGCTGAGCTTGGGTCGCTGGGCAGTACAGGATGGACCATGGCGACGGCCGCGTCGTGATGATCGTGCGCGCCACGTCGCCGCGTGGGAGCACCAGCCCGAACGGCGGCGGCGGCAACGGCGTTTCGCCCGGCGGCGCCGACTTGCTCGGGCTCAACATGGCGGCCATGGAGGCGGACTGGCGCCAGCAGCAGTTCCAGCGCCAGCGCATGCAGCTGCTCAGCATGGCCATCTTCCTCTGCTTCATGGTGCTTTTCTTTGACAACCGCGCGGGCGCCGACGCGCAGCAGCGCCGCAACCGCTTAGAGAACGGCGGGGGCGCCACGGGGACTGGGACCGGCCCCAGCGGCGGCTACAACCGGTACGCGATGCCGCGCGAGCCACTGAACGACTCGGAGCGCATCGCAAAGGTGCAAGCGCTCGGCCACCTGCTGGAAGCGCAGCCAGGCTACCGACGGGACGAGCCACCGCTCAACGTCTCGGGCATCTACTCGGGTGCGTACTGTACGACGACCTAGGTTATGGGCTGGAGCTGACAGTGTATGTGGGACGACGGTGTAGGCACGTGGGAGTCGCTGGCGCCGGAGGAGTATGACGCGATCAAGCCAGTGTACTCGGACATCATGTACGGCAGCGCTGGAGGAGGAATGCGTGCCACTGGGGAGCAACTGACTGACGCTGTCACTATATGTCACTCTGTCGGGGGATAGTCCGTACTTGAAAGTCGACCGCGAGATTCAGCTCCAGCAGTACACGCAGCCAGTGGACGCGGGGCACACGTGGCTGTTCCTCAAGATGCGTCCGCCGGCGTCGAAAGAGCTGCGTGGGGACGTCGCGTACGTGACCGGGCAGCTCGTGATCTACGAAGAGCGGGCGTCGCTCGCGGCCACGATCTTGCCGGTCCAAGGCGTGTTTCTCCGTCGGCTCGGGAAGCTCACGCTCTTTGGCAACTCCCCGGACGCGACCGTGCAGCTCCTGTACCGCAAGCCCAAGCCCGACACTGGGAACGACACGACCGACGCGACGGCTGCCGCTGTCGCAGCAATCGACGACACCGCTGCGTCGCTAGCCGACACGGACCAGCTGCTGCTCGACGAGCCAGAGCCGCCTCGGTCTGGACGCGCCGGCCCGTCGTCGCTGGACCCACGGCTCGATCTGCTCAACTATGGCGTGATCGACGGCGTGCCCGTGCTCGCAAACAAAGACGACTACGTCGCAGTCGACGTGTCGCCGCCCCGGTACGCGTACGTGTCGCGGTTCCGGAGCAGCGACTCGTTCAGCGACCAGTGCGTGAGTATCGTCGAGCTGTCGCTCGAGAACGCGACACTTCCGCTCGGCGCGACGCCGACAACGACCGACGAAGACGGCGACGACGACGACCAGCAGCTCGCGAACGCGCTCCGTCGCATGAAGCTGCGTGGCACGATCGCGAGTGTGAACTGCGGACTGTACTTGAAGATCGAGACGACGTTCCAGGAAGAGAATCTGAACGAGTTCTTTGCGAAAGCGTCGCGGTACGCAGTGCTCATGACGCTCATCGCAATGGGTGAGATCTACTTCCTCCTGCGCCAGCTCCAGGTCTCGAATACGCAAGCGACCGCCGCGAAAGTGTCGCTGCTCACGATCGGCCAGCAAGCGATCGTGGACTCGTACTTGTGCCTCGGCCACTTGACTGTCGGCATTGTTGCGCAGGTGGGAACGCTGGCGTTTGGGGCTCTTGGGAACTTGGGGTCGCTTGGAGGCGTCACTCACCACCAGCGTGTGCTGTTTCTCTGTCGCTATGTCGGATGCAGAACGTGTTTGCTGCGTTCGCGTCCGTGGCGTTCGTGAAGCTCATCATCTTCTCGGTGTTTGAGATGCGGTACCTGCTGATCATCTGGAAGGCGCGTCGGCCCCAGGGCTTTGCGGACGGCTGGCTCACGCTCCGCCGCGAGCTCACGACGCTCTACTCGCGCTTCTACCTGTCGCTGCTCGCGGGGCTCGGCATCTTTTACAACTTCTCGGTACGAATGGAAGGTGCCGTTCATGCCTGGGGTCCGAGCTGCTAGCGACTCACTCGTGTGCCTACAGAACCACTTGCCCGTGCTCGTGTTCATCTGCTACTCGTTCTGGGTGCCACAGATTGTGCACAATGTGCATCGGTGCGTGTCTAGCGACGCCCTTGACACGTGCTAATTTCTGGTGCTGAGTGAGGGGCTTGGTGGAAGCGCTGACGCTAGCCAATGGGGGCTCTTGGTGGTGGTGGTTCATTCCTTCAGGGAGGTGCGGAATCCGTTCGACGCTGGCTACTTGTACGGCATCAGCGCGTTGCGTCTCTTCCTCCCGCTCTATTTCTTTGGCTGCCCCAACAACTTCCTCACCGCCTTCCCCATGGTACGAGCGATGGTTGAGTGTGTTGGCTCTCCCACTCCTACTCCCACTCACGCCCGACTGTGTTCTGATGGCGTTCCTTGTGTCGTCTGTGTATGGGATTCGTGGGGGGCACTACAGTACGAGAGCAAGCCGAACCCAGAGCTGTGCTACGTCCTCATCCTGTGGATGGCGCTCCAAGTGGGCGTCCTGGCGCTCCAGCAGCGCTTCGGGCCGCGGTTCTTCGTGCCCGCGCGGTTCCTCCCTGTCAAGTACAACTACGAGCGGCGCATTAACTTGCAAGAGACGACGCTGCTGCGTGTGTCGGCAGAAGACAACAGTGCGATCGACTGCGTGATCTGCATGGTGGAGCTCGACATTGACGCGCGCGACTACATGCTCGCGCCGTGCGAGCACATTTTCCACCGCGAGTGCCTCCAGGGCTGGATGCAAGTCAAGATGGAGTGCCCCACGTGTCGCTGTGTGCTGCCCGAGCCGTAGGAGAGAGACGCAGGACGTGGGAGTAAGGTCCTCCTCTTCTCTGCTGGTAAGCAGTGCGTAGAACTGACCGACCCGTACTACAGTGTAAGCGTAGGTTGGTTGGGAGGTGCATTCACTCCCTGTACTCGGTAGGTAAGTAGCTAGCGAACACGACGTTCCTCTTCACGCCCGACGCTTCTCCTGTCGGTCAAGTCGCCCTGTTTCTTCTTCTCGTCATCCAAACGAGTCGTCCTTGTGGACAAGAGGACGTCGACAGCTTCGTCTGCTTTCAGCTTTTGCTTCGACGCTCGAACGAACGTGATCAACTGAGCTCCTCTACCCCATCTCGGGGAACGCCGTCTCTCCAGCACCGTCTCTGGAGCGACCACGAAGCTGTGAAAATGGACACTCCACCGAGGACTCTGAACAGATCTGATTCAAAGTGCTGACTCCTTCCTCACACTGTACTGGTACTTGTATGCACTTCACTTTACGCAGGTGGTTCGTCCCACCTGCGCGGTGCCACGAGAGGCGCCGACTCAGGTCCGGAACTCCGTTTGACTCTCCCAGCAAAGCGGCGCAAGTGGTACTACTACTGCTACTGTAGGACCTACTACAGGACAGCCTGACCCCACGTCCGACTCCTCCGCGGACACTCGAGAGTATGACACTGCAGCGCTGATGCTCTGACGAACCTTACGTCCTCCACACACTCACACACCCACAACCACCTCAGTTTCGAATCGGTGCACGCACGCATGAAACGCGATCATCGCGATGTCGTGGCCCCCAAGAAGAGTGGTGGGGGCCGGACCACCCGGGGCAGTTCACGGGCGACCGGAGGAAGCACTGGAGCTGGCCGTAACGGCCGCAACAACCGCCGAGTAAACGAGGCCGAGCACCCGCCCGAGCTGTGCCGGTACCCGAACAAGCGCTGCGCGAACGTGCGCGCACTCAAGGAAAACGGCGAGCGCCACAGCTTGTGCGAGTGGCACCGCAAGTGTGCGAACCATTACCAGCGCCGTCTGGAGGAGCGCCGCAAGACTCAGCACCGTGGCGATGTCGGAGCACCGGCTGCCGCGTCGCCGTCCTCGATCGCTGCAGCGCTCGCAGTAGGCATGAGTGGGTGTGTCTGGACGCCCACCACGAGCGTCCCCAGTATCCAGAGCGTGTCGGCATCTCTAACGTCGAAAGAGCTGGAGACGGAGAGCAAGAATCAACCAGAAGTGGTCCTAGAGACTTCACACGCGTCGTCCGAAGCGGAGCTCTTGATCGAGCCGTTCCATAGCCCCGTGACGCTACAACGCGAGGACCTCCAGCTGCTCGCGCTTTTCCTACCAGCTGACGCATCGCCTCCAGCGGAGCCTTCATGACAGTACAGTAGGTACAGAGTGGAGGTACAGGTTCGGACGTATTGATCCCGTGACGTCAGAATTCCAAGTCCATTTTGTACATTCGAATCGTCCCTCTCACTTACTGCTGTAGATTCGAATCGACACCTTCCAGTTGCAGTCACAGATCCCATCACCACCGCCACTTCCGACCACCGCACGACCATCCGCATCATCCTCGACGCACTCGCGCCATGCCGTCGCTACTACCGAGCGCCACCGCCAACCCGTGGCCGCTGGTCGTTGCGGTCATCACTGTGCTCGTTGCATCCATCGTACTGGCGAACGCGATCGCTTTCTTTGTGCAAATGCGGCGCGGGCGACGCGTGCAGCGCAAGACCCGTGCGCTCGCAGCTGCGACAGCCAGCGCGTCCTCGTCCGCGTCCCGGGGCGCCAAGGTCGTGCCAGTGACGATCCTCACGGGCTTCCTCGGCGCTGGCAAAACGACGCTTCTCAACCGCATCTTGAGCGCCCCCACGCTGCCGCTGCGTATCATGGTGCTCGAGAATGAGCTCGGGGCGATCAGCATTGACCACGCGCTCTTAAAACCGTCGCCTGGGACCAGCGACACCGCGAAACGCGCTGAGCTCGCGGCCGACGGGATCTACGTCATGCAGAACGGCTGCATGTGCTGCTCCGCCAAGGGCTCGAAAGCGTCTCGGAACAGCGAGCTCGAGCGCATCCTTGACTACCTCTTGCGGCTCGTGGACGAAGATGGCTTTGACTACCTGGTCGTCGAAACGACTGGCCTGGCGGACCCTGGCCCGATTATCGAGACGTTCTTACGGCTGCGTGCGTCGCGGTTCCGACTCGACGCAGTCGTCACAATGGTCGACGCGTACGCGACGAGCCGGCTCTATGACGCCCGCACCCAGCGCTTCCGGTTCCCAGTCGAGCTCCACCGGCAGCTCCTGTACGCAGACATTGTCGCACTGAACAAGACGGACTTGCTCGCGGCTCGGCCAGCCGCCCTCGCGCAGCTCCACGCGGCCGTCGCGGCGATCAACGAAGACGCACGCGTGTACTCGTGCGTGGACGCGGACCTGGAGCTCGGTGCGATTGTGAATGTGAACACGTTCGACGCCGTCAAGTTTCGAGAGACGACGACCGACAGGACGCCAGTGGCCGAAGACGGGACGAGCCGCTACAATGCGGGGGTACACACGCGTGGCGTCAACACTGTGCACGTTGACGTGGACGCACAAGTCGACATTGCCAAGTTTGGCGAGTGGTACGAATGTGCCTTTGGTCTCTCCGCCGACCGTTCTCTCTCTTAAAACCGGGTGTGCTGATTCGGTCGAGTGGTGGGTTGTGCTACAGGCTCAAAAGCGTCGTGGACGAGTACGCCAAGAGCGACATTCTCCGGATCAAAGGCGTGCTCGCAGTCGCCGGTGACACGCACCGATGTGTCGTCCAGTGCGTGCTGGACACGTACACGATCGCCCCGTCGGCTGCGTGGGGACCGGACGAACCGCGCCGGTCCAAACTCGTGCTGATTGGGAAGCAGTTGGACCGACAAGCGCTCGAACGCGGCTTCAAAGCGTGTCTGGTGGACAGCAACGACCGCGACCGCGACACAGGAGAGTCCAAGAAAGTAGCGTAAGCGCAAAAGGAAGTTGGGATATCAAGATACTACGATACGGACATGAGTGGCAGGCACCGTTTGCACCACGCGCTCGCTCACTGGGGCCCGGTGTCCTTGCCGCGAATCATCGCCACGAGCCACCAGACGAGGGCTTCGACAGCCTGTCGCGAGGCGCGGGCCGCCGATGCGACGACCGCCTGCTTGGTCTTGATCACCCACATGACGGTGTGGAAGGCGTCGCTGACGGCGTGCGTGTAGCGCTTGATGTCGGACATTGCTGGTTGGAGGACGACGTCAGGTCGGTCGGTCAGTCGTTCAGTGTGGCGTGTGCGGGACTTGGGCTTGGGAGAAGAGTGGGGCGGACGCCACTTGTACTTTGGAAAGCAGATTGGAGACTGACAATCGCCTCTTCTCTTCTCCTCTGTTTGAAGTGTCGGACACGACTAACTGGCCAATGCCATCAGCATCCACGATGTCAGCCAGCACGGAGATGTGTACTCCTAGGGTACATGGATGGCGTAACCTGGAACGTCAACGTGCGGACGGGGTACGAATGGGACTGAAATCCTATTCGTGAAGATTGGCGCGATGTGCTTCATGTAAAGCACAGGACTCCTCGACCAGGACAGACACGCTGTCCAAACACAAGACGCGAATGGTGACTGACTGACTGGCTAGGCCAAGTCGTGGATGCGTGCGAAGGAGCCTTCAATTCAACGCAATGTAGCTTGACATCCACCACTTGTCTGGAAGAAAGTGAACGTCCAAGCCTGACACACCACCTGGTAGAACACTGACACACAGAAGCAGCGCTGGAGAACCCTGAGAACCTCTACTCGTTGGCCATACTTCCCATGCCTCCATAGCACTTGGCGTTTGGAAGGTAGAAGCCGATCGAGACGCACTTTACACGGTGAACAGGATCGACACGACCGTCTCCATGTACTCGGCGACCGCGACGGACTCGCTCAGTGAAGCAGCCTCAACGTCGCTGAAAGTGGAGCCACACCCGCCTGCTTCAACGGCTTGCTGTCCGAGACGTACAGTTCTACAGTAGTAGAACAGGCACCACTGACTCCCGCGAGAGTGCGTTGCTCGCTCGCTCGTCGTTGGCTGAGAGCGCTTGCATAGAGCTGAGCTGAGCATCTCCTTGAGCTCCGCCGACAGTGGACGAGAGCCACTACACCAAAGCGCTTCTACTAGTCCACCGCACCATCCACCTCGTCGTGGAACAACCAGTGACCAGTGATCTTGTCTAGTCCTGCCTGCGTCCAGATGTGGTCTTCAGCTGTATACGCCGCCTCAATGGCCAGCCTCGCTCGTTGTCCCTCGTTCCTTTATACTGGAGCTCAGCACTGATCGGTTCGCGTCGTAGTCGTCAAACAACGTCCTCAGCTGTGTCTCGACGCTGCTCGTGTACGCTCGCCACTGACTCAGCGCCTCGACAAACGCACGCTGGTGGGTCTCGAGAGTGTCGACGAGCAGCGGGAGGTACGCGTTCGGTCGACTCGATCCCTCCAGCTGAGCACGCTGGAAAGCGCCGACCACGTCTGTGATCTGCCGTAACGGGTCCGACAATGTACTCTGGAGCCACTGGACCTTCTTGTCGCCCAGCCGCGCGACTCGTGTCGCCAGTGCAGTGACAATGTCCGCTTGCGTCTGCCACGCAGACCGCCAGTACTGCGTCTCACGTCGACACGCACGCACGTCGTTCGCCATCGCCACGTGGTGCGCATGGAGGTGTTGGAGCTGTGTCTTGAGCGTCTTCTCTCGCTCTCGGCCGCTGGTCGCAGCTGCAAAGCACTTGAACACTTGTGACGCCGTGAGCTGGTGCGGACTGTTGCTCTTGTCGGCTGTGTCGGCTCGAGAAGACGACTCCGACACGGTCGACACGACAGCGCCAAGCGCCCCCAGCTCGACCAGCACGCGTCGCGTCGCGTCTGCGAACGCAGCCAGACGGAGTTGCTCGTCCGACGTTTCGATTCGGACTCGCGGCGATCGGGACTGAAGCGTGTCGGTCACGAGTGCGTCTGCGGCTTGGCCGAGTCGAACGAGCTGTGCTTCAAGTGCCTGGAGGCGGTCGAGCCGCAGGTGCGACGTTAGCGTGGGCAGAACGTCGCCAAACACATCGGCCGCCCTAAGACTCGTCGCTGGCGTGCGAAGGTACTCGCTTGACGCGCTGCTGACCCGCAACTTGGACGCCAGCGCGACACTGACGGCGTCACTGGCGCAATGGATCTGCGCTTCGACGCGCGTGAGTTCGCGCAGCAGCGTCTCGGGCACTGCCAGCATCCACTTCACGTCCTTCCCGTGAGTTTGGTCAGCGCCGGCACTCGTGGCCTCTTGCACCCCAGCGTCGACCACGGAACGCCACCGACCGAGTGCAGTGAGGAGGCTCGCTTCGACCTGCTGCGTCTCTGCGACAGCGCTCTGCAGCATCGAGACGTAGCGCTGGAGCTGCTGGTTCTGTGCCTGGACGAGACGCAATCGGCGCCAGTCGAATGTCGCTGCCGGCTCGACGTTACTGACCGCGCTCTGGAGACCTGCAGCCACGCTCTCGAGGTGCGCTACTTCTTCTTTCAACCGCGCGTTCTCGCTCATGAGCTTCGCGTTCTCGCGCTGGAGCGTCCGTTCGCGCTCGCGCGTCTCGGTCGTTGGTTGGCTCCCGACCGGCTGCTTGCTGTTCGCTGGTCGACGCGCCGGCGTCAGCTTCGAGTTGGGCGTTGCGAGCGTTGGCAGCGACGTCTCTGCGTTGTTGTTGTTGGTGGTGCTTCGTTCCTGTTCGCTGGCGCTGACCGACATGTAGTTCCACCCGTCGTCCAGAGTCGCTGACGTGCGCACTGTCGAGCGCAGCCGTGACTTGAACCCGAGCTTGTGCCGCACCAGCGTCCGGTTGTCGTCGTTGTCGTCGTCGTCCTCTGGTTCGCTCTCGTTGGGTTCGTCGTCGCGTCTCAGAGACTGTCCGTTCGGCCGTTCCGAGAGGCCGCTCCTGTTAGAACCGACCGCACTGGACGCGCTCGTGCGTCGAGACGACTTGATCCGCGTGAGCAGCAGCCGGAACGCCTGGGCACAACAGTCCTTGTCGAACAGCAGCTTCTGCCACGAGAGCAACGCTGGCGCCCCGAGCCGCTACCCACACACCAGAAGACAGAGAGATGACCTATAAGTGAGACCTCGTGGCGCTCGTAGCACCACTGTATTCCCACGCAGCGGCGCCGCACCGCAAGCTCCGTCGCAGCGAGCTGCATAAAGTCCCCACGGTACGCGTCTTCCTTCTTCCGCACACGCTCTCGGTCGCTGGGAGCCAGAGCCATTCACCCACCCGTCCAGGTACATTAGGTACATTAGTATTAGCCTTCCGCTTCGTTCTTGTGTGCACGCCCACCTCCGTACGGCCTACGCACGCGCTCTCGAGCTTCTCGGTGCGTCGCTCGGCCTTTCGTGCGCGTACTTTCGCTAGTAACGCGTCGGCGGCGGCTGCGGAGGACGCGTGCTGCACAATGGGAATAAACGCCCATGTCCAGGACCACGTCAAGACGGCGAAGCTCACTTGTGGTTATTGAAGCCAATAGAGAAGAGACTGACGGACCTCCTGGAAGAGCGCGAGAAGGACGAGCTCCTTGGTCTTCCACGCCAGCTCCTGCAGCTGCGTCTGCGACTACAAGAAGGAGCGTGAGAGCTGAGCGTCCACTCGCTCCTCATATACAGCGGCAACAATAACGCGTCGGCCGCTCACGAGCTGCTGCAGCGCCGGGAGCGCCAGGAGCTCCTGGTGCACGCGCTCCGTCATTTTTGAAAAGGTGTCTTCGTTTATTTCTCGCTCGCAAAACTAAAAGTTCAAATTGACAGGAAGAGGCCACTCTTCGAGTGTGAAACAGTAACGCGCGGGAGTACTGTTTCACACTCGAAGAGTGGCCTCTAATTGGTCCAATTTATTGATTCGCTGGTGGGCACTCTTCGCCACAACCTACCACGAGCGTGTCCACGGCGTCCTGGATGCTGCGCCGCACGCACCAGTCGCTGCGCGCGCACGCGCTGCGCCTCCAGCGGGCTGCCAGCGCACCGCAGCGTCTTCCCACGCCACGCTTTGCATCCCAGACGGTCGGCCTGGCGCCAGCACCGCAGCGCTTCCTGCACAGCTCTTCCCACTGCTGCTCGCGCCCGCATGGCGACGACAGCGGTGGTCACCAACACAGGAGCCCACTGAACCCGCGAGCGACGCCACTGGAGCTTGAGCGCGTACTGAGCCACTTGGAGATCATGGAGCAGTGGACCTGCAGCGGCTGTGGCATTGAGATGCAGCACGAAGACGCGAGCCACGTCGGGTACATCCCCAAGCAGCTCCTGACGAACATTGTGCACATAAAGGACCTGAAGAAGCTCCGGTGCGAGCGGTGCTTCCAGATGACGCAATACGGCAAGATCTCGGACGCCAAGATGCCGTACCAAGAGTACGAGAAGCGCGTCATGGAGCTGCGGGCGAAGGACCTCCTCATGCTCCAGCTCGTCGACGTCCTCGACATCTCGGGGAGTCTGCTGCCGAAAGCGCGCCACATCTTTGGCAACAAGCCCGTGATGCTCATTGTGAACAAAGGCGACCTCATCCCCGAGCGCTCGGGCATTCGCCGCCTCATGCGCCGCATCCGGAACGAAGCCAAGTACGTTCCGTCCGTTCAGTTGGTTCTATGGTCTCTGGTTGGGTCGCTAGCTAACCATTCTATCCCATTCTACTCCGTCCTACAGAGACGCTGGCATTGACAATATTATTGCCGTGTACTTGGTGAGCGCCATGAAGGGGATTGGGATGAAAGAGATCATTGAAGACGTCAAGAAGCACCGCAAAGGACGGGATTTGTGCGTCGTGGGCGCTGCGAACGTGGGCAAGAGCACGTTCTTAAACTCGTTCATGAAGTTCCTCTCGGACCGCAAGTGGCAGCACAACCACCGCAAGTACATGAAGCTCCCCGAGGTCTCCATGGGCGACCTCGCGGACGATCACGCAATCACGATGCTCAACCTGGACGACGACGACGTCCTGAAAGACACGGCGACGCGAGCAGCAGCTGCGACTGGCGACCAACACTCAGAGTCCAGCGTGTTCCTCCACGAAGGCGACGACCCTGAGATGCTCGAAGACGCAGAGGACGAAGACCGTGCGATGACGACATCCCCGCTGCCAGGCACAACACTCGCGGTCCAGTACCTGCCGGTCGTCTCGAACAATGAGCTCTTCAACATCCTCGACACGCCGGGGCTGATTACGGACACGAAGCGCCAGAAGCTCGTGGAAATCCTTGCGCTGGACGGCGCCGCGAAGCTCCGGAACGTGTTCCCGACCAAACAGCTCCCGGTACGTGATGGTTCGTGTTGATATTGTAGATGACCATCACTGTGTGTCGGCTGCACTGACGCTTTCATGCGGTTATTCTAGGCGACAACGTTCCGGATCGAGCCTGGCCGGAGCCTCTTTCTTGGCGCCCTCGCTCGCTTCGACTACGAGAGCATGGGGGGCCACAAGAGCAAGAACCTGCTCCTGCTCACGTGGTACGGCGTGCTGCCTGGGCACCTCACCAAGACTGCGAGTACGTATTGTATTGTATTGTATTGTATTGTATTGTATTGTATTGTATTATTGTATTGTATTATTGGCTGACGACTGACAATTATTCCTATAGATGCGGACGAGACGTACATCAAGCACGCCGGCGGCCTGCTCTCTCCCCCACGCGGCCTCGACGCGCTCAGCTTCGCGGGTCCGCTCGTGCCGACGCAGCACGTGTACTTGAAAGACTACATCTCGACCGAAGTGAAGACCAAGTCCAAGTTCGTCTTCAAGCCCAAGCGGACGTCGGTCGTCGAGCTCGAGCTCCCAGGCTTTGGCTGGCTCTCGGTCACGTCCGTGGACCTCGACGGCACTGTCGGCGTCGAACGCACGCTCACAGAGGCCAAGATTGCGATTGCGACGTGTCACGGCGTCTCGGTCGTCCCCCGCACGCCGCTCTTTCCGTTCGAACTGTCGGCATCCAAGAGCTCGACGTGGCAGACGTAGAGTGATGGTCATTTGCTGAATAGCACGCGTAATCACTCGTAATCACTCGATCTGGAGCGTTGTGTACTCTACGATCCACTCGTGCATGGCTACTGGCATCGCCACAGCCGCCTGCTCGACTGCGTCCCACAATAGGAGCCGCCCTGTCGCGTCCGCCGGTCGCTCCCGATTGGTGGTGATGTGTGCTAGAAACGCGGCAGGCGGTCGCACGTGGTGGCAGCTCACGTAGTGCCAGAGCCCCTCTGGCCAGCAGAAGACGCCGTCAGTGAGCGTACACGCCCCCATGACCTTTGGCTCGCGCTCTGCGACGGCACAGTCGGGGAACCGGCAGTAGCTGTACGCGAGCTCGTGGCTTTCCACAAACGCGCTGGTCGTTAGCGACTGCTGCAGGGCTCGCGCGCGCTCGGATTCAGCGAGCAGTGCGTCGGCCCACGCGTCGTCTACGAGACGTGTCGGGTCCGGCCGGTCCGGCGTTGCGTCGGCGCCACCTGCGTGGCACCAGAAGCCGACCTCTTGGAGCATTTTCGCTGGAATTGTTGGGGGGTCTGCGAACTTAAGCGAGGTCGCTCATTTTCATGACAACTTTCAAACATTTACCGATATGAGCACACATGCGAACTTAATTGTGTGGTTCTGATCCTCCCTCCTCCTCGGATGAGTCTACTGCATCGCCGAGCCGGGCGTCTGCTGATGCGCGTGCATCACTTCCTTAAGCACGTTCAGCGACGAGCCGGATGCCGACGTCTTCACGTCCAGGAGCTTCACGTACACGTTCGCCACGTCGGCCGCGAACGCGACGAACACGTCCTGGGACAAGTCAAAGTCACGGAGCGTACTCAGTGCGGTCGTGACCGCCACGCCGACACGGAGCCCAGCTGCGAGCTGGGCCGTCGTGTCGCTGTTCGCTTTCGACGCGAGCCACTCGTTGCTAGCGGCGCCAAGGTGGCGTGCAACGAGCCCCCCAGCGTCGTCCGTGAACTCGTACGCGCCCGTCACAAGGTCCGCTGTGAGACTGTCGCCGTACACCCACGACACCTTTGCCGTGTCGTAAGTGTAGGCTGCGACAGGGTCCATCGCGCCGACAAAGACTGGCTCACCACGTGCGAGCGTCCGGGTCGGTGCCGGCGCCACTGGCGTCAAGTACCGGAGGATCACTGCAGTCGCAAAGACAAGGAGCGCACTGGGCCGGTACGTCGCGTCATTCGACGCGCTCGCGACGATCGAGCAGAAGAGGCGGACGTCGTACTTGAACAACGTGTTCTGCGCAACCCAGAACGTGTCGAGGCCGGCAAAGCCGTGGTGGAAACGCGCCATCCACTCGTCGTACGTCTGCTGCGCAGCTGGTCGCGAGACGCCTCGGACGGCGACCGCCGGCACAATGTCGGTCGCAAACAGCGCGTCCATGTACGCGCGCACGACCGGGTCTTTGTAGCAGTGCACCGTCGTGTTCACGCGGGCGAGCGCCATGAGCTGCACCATCGCAGTGCTCACTGCGTTCGCCACGCAGAGCTTGAGGAGCCGGTCTTCCGCCAGTTCTGTCGGACGCGTCCGGATGTGGACGCCAGGCTGCGCGGTGAACGCACCAGCGTCCAGGACGCCGTCGAGGTCTTCAATCACGAGCGCCTTGCGTGGCCGGGGCTCGGTCGACGGCACGAGCGGGTGGTCTGGTCGGTGGTTCGTCAGCCGATCCACCATCGTGTTGTGAAAGTGCACGTTCGTGTCCAAGAAGTGCTCAAACAGCGTCGCGTCTGCTGGCTTGTTTGTCCACGTCGCCTCACGGACAAAGCTGAGGAGAACGAGAGAGAAGGGATGGGATGGGCGACACGTGAGCACACGGCCAAGCTCCGCTAATCAACCAATCACCTTCAACAACACGAATGGACCTCTTGATTGCGTCGCCATTGTTGGGCACATTGTCCGTGTTGATGACGGAGAGCACATTATCTTAAGTCCGCACGTCGTCGTTAGTCTCCGTCCAAAACGCACTTAGTGAATGACACGCGTACCTGGGAGTGCGTGGAAGCAGCCAAAGAGGAACTCGGCGAGGTCGGCGATCGCCTGCCCGCCCTTGGCAATGCCGCCGTCCGTGACTGCAAAGCCAATGTACTTGAGCGCTGGCAGCTGCGTGGGGAGCTGGAGGAACGCTGCTCGTCCAGCTGCGTCGCCAAGCGAACCGACAGCTACGACATAGGAGGGGGCACCGCACGACTCAGTCGGTTAAGTCGCTTACAGCCACCCACTGCGTCCATACACACTCTCGCTTACCTTCCACCTCAACGACGTCCGTCTCTGTGGAGCCGTCAGCACGGAACACGTCCACTTCATACGCGCCACTTGCCTGTGCGCAAGCGTCTGCGAAGTCGCGGCCACGGGTCTGCGCCACGATTACGTGGGCGCCGACTGCGCGCAACACGGGCACGAGCATTGCGCGCTGGTGGGCGTCCTGTTACTCATGGTCGCACACGAAAGAGGCGAGGAAGCGGTACAGATGGGGACGCACCACAAAGCGGCCGCTGCCGATGCAGACAGCGGTGGTGGATGGCGAGAACGTGGCGGCGTGGAGTGGGCGGAACATGATGGTGGTGTCGGGAGCTGCTTGGTTGTTGTGATGGTGTGCGTTTATTTCACGCAAGCACGTCAGAATGAAAGCTCTAAAGAAAGCTAAATAGCAACTACAGAAATCATAAAAGAGACTGGATAGCATAAAAAAGACTGCAAAGGGAAGAATAAAAGGGACTACAAAGGAGAATACAGTAAAAAAAATAAACAAGCCATCAAAAACATGGGATTTATCTTGTTGCACGCATGACTGATGGCAGTAGGTTGAAACCTCCATCTCAATGACCAGCAAACGGCAACTGTAACACGACCATGGGAACCGTAGTCTCGTGCATTCGCAATGCATGGGCACCTAAGTCTGACCTTGAGAAGGAGTTTTCATAGTACATCCGTCCATCCTGGTCAAGTATCGATCCCTCACTCCCCGCCAGTGCGTCGTGAAGCCACAAGATTCCGTGTCGAGGATCGCGTAGAGCATGTCGCGATTGTTGGCTACGGGAGCGATCGGGGAATCATTCCGCGCGCGTCCGAGGTGATCTTCGAGCGGATAGAGGCCGATGCCACGGACGTCACGTTCAAGGGCGGGGCGGGTATGATGGAGATCCACAGCGAGCGTGTTAAAGGTGCGGCGACACGCATCGGTGGTTGAGATCGCACGCTGTCGAGCGCCACGCACTCGTACTCACATGTGAACGATCGACTGTGCGGACAGACTTGCTCAACCCCGCTCTCGACAACCTGGAAGTCCGAGACCACCCTCGACAGGGGTCATACGCTGAGGGCCTGATGAGGAGCGCAGTGTCGTCTCACAAAGAGATCAGCCGGGTACCGACGCATACTACGTCAAGTAGGTACACCCGCTGATCACAGAGGAGGACGGCTCATCCGCTCGTGTCTGCCCTGGGACGCAGCTTATCGACGCTCTCGCGGCATTCGTTCACGCCTCGTTGCTGCCTGGTACCACTTCGCCTCGGGTGAAGTCGCTCTCGGCGCTCGGCAACTGCATTTCAGCGCTCGCGGACCTCGCGAACGGGAAGAAGAAAGTGCTCGTTCCGTACCGCAACTCGAAGCTCATACGCCTGTGCGCCATTGATGTTGAGAGGTCGAGAGCGAGAGGCTGATCTCAAGCGTATCTGACGCTCATTCTGCGTGTACGTACCGCTTACGTTAGACGCACGTGCTCAAGGACACGCTCCGAGGCAACTCAAAGACGATCATGATCGCGGCACTGAGCCCTGCAATCGTCAGCTACTCGGTACGTGGGACCTGGCAACACGCAACTGAGGGTCGGCCGCAAGAGCGCTCACTGTACAGTCCTCACATGGACTGGTGATGGTGTAGGAAACGCTGCGTACGCTGCGGTACGCTGACTGCGCAAAGCGGATCAAGAACCAGGCGGTAGTGAGTGCGTCGCGTACGCCAGCTGACAATACGCGCTCACGCGAGCGCTTTGTGCAGCTCAAAGAACAGCTCGAGACCTTGCGAAAGGCAATGTCAGAGAACACTGACGGTCGACCGCAGTCGCGAGGGCTCATTGACGGCAGTGCTGATACGGAGAGCATGTCGCGGTCATTCTACGTCGACCCGACACGAGAGAGAGAGGTCGAGTCGATCCGAGAGCAGCTCGAGGAGCACCAGCGGCTGCTTCGCAAGAGCGAGGTACGGGAGGGAGGGACCCTGGCGCACTGGGCGCTGTGCTGTCCGTGGCTAACGCTTGCCTGTTGTCCACTTAGAGTTCGCTCGGCACCGGGAAGAGCAGCTCAAGCAGCTCGGGCTCGTGGGGAACACGAACGACCTCAAGCTGAAAGCAGCGAAAGTACGTGCGCGTCTGAGTCTGAGAGACTGAATTCGATCGATGCCACTCGCTCACACTATCGTGTCTCCGTTCCCTCTTGCTGGTCAGGAACCGCATCTTGTGAACCTCAACGAGGACCAGCAGATGGCCGAGAAGCTGCTCTACTTCCTCCGCGTCGGCGTCGAAAAAGTCGGCCGCATCGACGTCGACGAAGAGCAGAGCATCGAGGTCGGCGGACTCGGTATTGCCATGGAGCACTGCGTCATCGCTCGGACGCCCGCCCGCCGAGCGGTGCCTGTGAGCGACAACGCCTTCCTCAACAGTAAGGAGCCTCAGGACGAGTCTGCATCAGACGGCTAGGACGACGCGCTCGTGATACGTGCACAGCCGGGAGCGCGTGTGTACGTCAACACCAAGCTGGTGAGCGACAGTGAAGAGGTGGACTCCACCACTGCGACCGCCTCGTCCTCGCGAACGCCAACGTGTTTCGGGTACGCACTGGGTACTCGAGGCCACACTGAGGTTGTGATGGGGTCTGAAGCGATGCGCGTGTCTTGGACTGCCGGTCGTCGTCCCGTGAAGCCGACCGATCGACGCCAGCATCGACGTCCTCGCCAGCGAGTCGCGCTTCGTGATGAAAGAACTCAACAGCTAGAGAGAGAAGAGGTGTTCCATTGAGCCTAAAGCTTATGAATCCCTACACTGACGCAACCTGGTCATGATCGCCGCCGCTCCCTTCTCCGTTTCCGGTCCCGCCGTGTCGCTGCCTACTAGGCCTTCCACTCGCTTGAACCATGCTCTGTCGCCTCCGCTCGAGTCCGCCGTTAGCGTCGATCTCCCTTTAGAGTCCATTGCGATGTTCGCCATATAGACGGCCATCCGATTGTGTTCGCGGCGTACATGGTGCCACGTGACCCATTCGAGAAGCTCAGCTGTCCGTGTAATGTCGTCGTTTGCTCCGGTCAGTCCCGGCGCCGTGAGTATTGCGAGTCCGTTTCGCGCGTCAATGAGCATGTTGCTGTCCCCAAAGACCTCCAGGTGGATTGCTGTCCGTCTCCATCGTGTGTGTACGTACGCGATCCCATCTCTGAGCGCCGCGATCTCTGCGACATTGTTGGTAACGTGATCGCCTTGGTAGGCGTACCCGCACGCGTCGAGCTTCCAGCCTTCGTGCTCGTGCCAAAACAGAGCCGCCCACCCGCTCCCTCCTGGTCCTGGATTTCCTCTCGCGCCGCCATCAAAGTACAGTCTGCATCGAAACAGGGGCATCGACTCGAGCTTGGTGGCTTCTTGCACAGCTGCCCAGCACTGCGCGATCATGACTCCTTCGTCTTTCTTGCCTCGTACGGCTTGTACGCCATGACTATGCCGTCGTGCACAGTCGCATTGCGGAGACGCCAGAGAACACTGACTGTCACCGCCGTGACTGCCCTCCAGATCTGTTCCAGCGCCGCTCGGTGTCCTGCCGTAAAGAAGCCGAAGTTCGCCACAATGCTTTCCTTGAGTCGCCGCTTGGTTTCTGGTGCGTTCCGGCTGGTGGTATGCGGTAGAAGTCGTTCGCGTATGTTCTCGGTAGCCACTCTCCCCGTCCATCGCTCGAGTAGCTGGCTCCACGCCATCTTCGCTCTCTCGCAGTCCCAGAGGATGTGTGTTTGAGCGTTTCCTTCGAGTCGGCACACCGCGCTGTCGCTGTGCATCTGCCCCCGTCTTCCCTCCCGTTGTCGTGTAGGTTGAGCTGGCGTGTCGCAAGTCGGTAGAGATTCCAGGACTGGTACGTTGTCGTAGTTCCCTGCTTTGCCCATATGGCCTCCGGGGCGTGGTTCTGGGTCCTGCGGGTCCAGTCGCAGTCGGCTGCCGCTCGTTCGAGGCTGCTGATCTTCTTGTTGAGGTCGCGCTTGTGGGCTCCGGTGAGCCATCGCGTCGCTTCGAGGTCGAGTCTGCGCGTCACTGCCTTCGGTGGTGTCTTGGGGGGACGCGCCACCAGAAGTCGGTGCCGAGCGGGTGGAGTCGCATGGTGAGCCCAGTCTCTCGCTGCGCTTTTCTTAGCCGCGCCACATCACGTCGCGTCGGGCCGTCGTCGCTGTGCGTCGCCACGTGCCACAAAATGCCGTCTTGGCCGCGCGTTATCTGAATCTCGCCGGTGTCTCCCGCCCGTCCGTGTACTGTTCCGAGCGCGGTGTACCCCCACTTGTACTTGGCTTCCAGGCGTGGTGCTCCCCACAGCTCGGCTTCTCGTCCGATCCCTACTCTTGGTCCTATCGCTACCTCTAGGGACCCTACTATCACACTAAGAATGCATGACTCGCACTTGTGGAGGCGGCGCGCCGTCCAGTCGTTGGTGCTGCCCGGTAGTCTGCACGTGTAGCTGCCGTCGCCGTTCCTCCTGAGATCCAGTGTGGCAATCTTCCCCGGTCTCAGGAAGCGCAGGCGCTTGGCGTCCAGGCTCCGTCCTTTCGCGTCCAGTATCCACGGGTTGTTCATCCACAGCAGCTCCGGCCAGAAGTTCACCAGCTCCTTCGTCCAGTCCGCGTGGTGTGGACACCGTTCACTGCCTCGCCAGATGTGCAGGTTGCCGTTGTACCATTCGTACCGCGCCGTTTGGTCTTCTATCTGCATGATTTCCTGGACCTCCATCTTCCAGTCGTCGGTGAGGTTCCGAGCTGTTGTGAGTTGATCCCGGAGCAGCTCCACTCCCCACTGCGGCTGGTTGTAGCTCTTCTCCCGAGATCGTCTTTGACGTGGGCTTTGGTCACTTGGTGACAGCGTGCAGCAGCCTGGGTGGTACGCCGTCAGAGGATGCACTAACTCGTGCCAGGCTGCCGTGTGGTCGCCGCGGTCTGCCACTAGCCACGCTGTGGCGGTCCTCATCGCTTGGCGCTTGATCTCCGTCGCAATGTCTCTCAGGTCGAGACCACCTGCCTTCAGCGGCGTGTGCAGCATGCTGGGGTTGATCTTGTGCCGCACGCTCTCCGTTGTGGCTGAGGATGTCCACAGAAAGGCTTTCTGCACACGCTCGAGGTCGCGCAGTCATTTCAGAGATGGCTTCGTGAATCTCGCCGTGTACAGAACAGCCGGGAGCACCACCGCGTTCAGGATCAGAACGCGCGACGGGATGTCTGTGAGCGCCGCTCCCGCGATGTGAAGCCGCGCCTTGGTCTTTCTCATTCTATCGCTCCAGTTCGCGTCCGTAGTATCACCGGTTCCGACTTGTACGCCCAGATAGCGAACTGATTCCCCGTGTGGCAGCATCGGGATGCCCTTGACTGCTCGCTGCTCCCGTGCCGTGTTCAGACAGATGAAGTTGCTTTTGCTCGGCTGTACGCGTAAGCCGGAAAGATCGCCGAATGTGTCCAGCAATCGCAACAAGTGCGCGAGCTCCCTTCCTTGACCCAAGAAGACCGCCGAGTCGTCCACGAACGCCGATATCTTGTTCACTGCCTCTGCAGTCCTCAGTCTTGTACCACTGATGCGTGGCTCCTGTTGGACTGCAATCGCGAGTGTCTCTGCTGCCAGAATGAAGAGGAGGGGCGCCATTGGGCAGCCTTGACGGATCCCTGAACGAACCTCCCAACGTTTGGACAGCTCGCCATTGACTACGAACCTGACTGTGGTGCCGGTGTGCATCCGCTCGATGAGTTGGACGAACTGCTCTCGGAACCCGAACTTGCGTAGTGTCGTGAGCATGAAGGATCGGTCCAACGTGTCGTAGGCTTTTCGAAAGTCGAGAAGCACGACTGCTGGCGAGTCGTCCAAGTCGACGGACTCCATACGTTCTGCCGTCGCCAGTACTGCTTGCATGAGCACCACCGACCGCTCAATCTGCCTGCCGCGTACAAACCCTTGTTGCGTGGTCCCGATCAGCACGCCTAGGTGCTTCTGCAGCCGGCTCACCAGGATTGAAGCGAACACCTTGTAGCTTGTCGATAGCATCGTGATTGGTCTGTAGTCGAACGGGTCTGTCGAGTCGCCCTTCTTCCCAGTGGCACGACCAACCACTCCTTGAACTCGTCCGGGAAATCCGCTCCGTTCAATATCGCCGTGTAGGTGCTCGCAAGTGTTCCCGCCAGCGCCTCGCCCACGTCCTTGAAGAAATCCTTGTTGAGCCCATCGAGTGCACCGGCCTTTAGGCGCCGGAGTCGGGCGATGGCTTCGGCGGCCTCTCCTGGTTGGATCGGTTCCACCAAGTCGTTGTTGGCCGCTTCCGTGAGGCATCTACTCCAGGGTACTCGGATGATCGCATCAAAGGCGGCTTCCTGGTTGCGTTGGTCGCGTGCGTGCGATATCCCAAAGATCTTCGACCACGCCTCCGCCATACCGTCCGCGAGCGTCGTTCGTGCCATGTCGACACCCGCCAGGCTGCTGATGTGCTGGTCTCGCGTCCAGTTGCTGACCCGCTGAAAGAAGTGGCGAACTGCAAGCGGGTCGGCGTGCAGCAGTCGCCCGAAGTTGTAGCTGGCTCTGTCCTCCCGCTCTTTCGACGCTTGATCTATCCAGACTTCTCTCGACTTCGCTTTTGTGTGCTGGAGGCTGACCTCATGCTTCTTCGCCAGTCTCCTGGCATGCTTCTTCTCCTTCACGGTTTCGTCACGAACAGCCGCTACTAATCTTCGCTGGAGAGTCGCCCATGTGTTCTCTCCTCCGTGCTGCTCGTGCTTGGCTATCTCCTCGACTCTGGTTGCCAATCGTTCCTTCGTCTTCGCTGGCCTACTTGTGAGTATTGGGTACCTACATTGTTTCTGCAGCTGGGACATACCCCTTCGTCGTCGAGTCTGCACTTCGAGGAGAACTTGCTGGTGGTCTGACCTCCGCACCGGTGCCGTGACCAGCAGTTGCTGTACCTGCGCGCTCAGGTCTCCTGTCACGTAGAAGCGGTCAATTTTGCTGGCGTGGTCGCCTCTCCAAAAGGTGTAGTGGTCTACTGGGTCCGGGCGGTCGTCGCCGTCGTCGTCGCGGACGAGATCGCTCGCGTCCACGAGACCCCGTCGCACGGTAAGCGCTTCGAGCTCCAGGCTTTCGGAGTGTCTTGACTTCGGTCGTCCTGTGGTGCGCCTGTCTGCTCTTGTCCAGGACGCAGTTGAAGTCGCCCCCCACTATCAGCTCTCCTTCCAGCTCGCCGATCCGTGTTTCCAGCTGCTGAAAGAAATCGCGCTGCTCCGAGCCGTTGTTGGGTGCCTAGACATTGACCCGCACGATGCCGTGTGCTGCAATGGCTGCAAACCTGTTCGTCCAGCGGTCTGGTTGCACCTTCACCACCTCTCGCGCGTGCCGTGGGTGCACTAAGAACCCCACTCCGCTGGTTCCTGACGGTGTCCCCGGGAACATCGCGAGCTCTTCGCTCGCTGTCCGGAGGCCCCACGCTCGCTTCCAGCTTGTCTCGAGCTCTTGCCTCCTCGTCCGTCTTCACGCGCGTCTCTTGGAGCAGGATGACACCCCAGTCTCCTCGCGCCATCTCCTGCTTGAGAGCCTCCAGCCACTTGGCCCGCCTGCTCTTCCTAAAGCCACTCAGGTTCTGTGTGACTGCACGTACCTTTGCCTCTTTTGTCATTGTCCTTGATGCCTTTTGTGTGAACGCTGCCTTCAGCGCCTGGAGAGCCATGAACATGTCTTGCTCCGGCTCTTCTCGTACGCCAGCGACGTTGTTCCGCCCACCTGGCTGCCCTTAGTACTGGCCTTCGTCGATGTCAACCGCCTCCTAGCCGCCGACCTCCTCAAAGAAACCTGCGAGCGCCGACCAATCGCCGTCCGTTTCGCCGGCTCGGTAGGCTCTCGCCAGCTCCGTGTTGGCCTTGAGTTCCGCGAGTAGTGCAGTAACGTGCTCGTAAATGCCAGGATGGTCGTGGTGTGCGGATGGACTGATCGCCCGCAGCTCCTCTTGGTAGATGTACGCCGTTACGATGTGCCGTCTCGCTCGTTCCACATTCGCCGGCGCACACAGAGCAAGGAGCTGACTGCGTCCCATTGCCGAGACCTTCAGGCTCTTCCAGTCTTCTCTGCTGTACAGAATAGAGGCTCGTTGCTGCGGCGTCGTGCTATTCTCGACGCGCTCGAGCCATGAGCGGAGCCATCTCCGTGTTGCGTCCTCCTTTGTCTTGTCGGCGAAACCTTGGAGTACCCGCAACGTGAGTTCCTCGCGCAGTTGCTTGACCAGGCCAATGATGACCGGCCATTTGAGGTGGTTGAAAACCACGTGCGGCCCCGGAGTGCGCCTGAGCAGGTGGAGCACCTTTGGGGCCTCCCGAGAGACGGCTTTCGCCCACACCTCGGATCCTGCTTCCAGTGCCGGAAACTCCGTTGTTGTTTCCTCTTCCCATGACTGCTTTTCCGCATCCCAGGCTGCCTCCAGTGCCTGGTCTGCGCGCTTCCGGTCCATGGCGTTCAGTGGTGGTCCTTGCTCCCCAGCTCGTGCTCGCTTGATGTGGACCGCTGAGTTGAGCGCGTTCACCGTCGTGTTGCCTCTGCGGACCTTCACCATCGGTGCGGCGTCACGTCCGCGCTTGTCGCGTCGGTCTTCCTCCGATGGCGGCGTCCAGTCGGACTCTGATTCCCGCGGTGGCCTGGCTGCTCTGCGACTGCGAGCGGACCGCCTCCCGTGCTTCCTCCTGCCACCTCCAGAACTCCAATTGATGTCTCGTACCTCTTCATCTAGTGGTCTGCGTCTGCTCCTTTGAAGTCCGCTGCTGCCAGCGCCTCGAGTTCGCTTCTCGCCATCCCGTCCGGTCCTGTTTTAACAAACGCTGTTAGCTCCTTCTTTCTCGTACCTCCGTGTTTGAGGATCGCCGCCAGCTGAATCTTCTCTTCGTGCGAGGCGCCTGGTCCTTCCACCGCTGCCTCTATCTCGTCCGTTGAACCACTCATTGGGTCCAGTCGCCATTCCTCGGTGTCGTCCTGTTTGTCGCTGTCCCTGTCCACGTCCGCGCCGGTGTCGATCTCGGCTCTTCCTTCTCGTCCTCCGGCGTTGGCTCCGGCCTGCGGCTCATGCGCCTGCTCTCGTAAGGTGGGTTCGCCCTCCTTCTCCGGGGTGTTGAGCACGTGGCGCAGCGTTGATTTCTCTGGTGCCGGTAGCGTCTTCGTTTGTTGGCACGTGTACAGCAGGCTCGTGTAGTGTTCGCTTTCGTAGTGTACGACTAATGGTAACGGCTGACCATCTGCAATCGCCGCCTTCTTGGCTTCGAGAAGCTGCGTCGTCCATGCCTCCCGCTGAAGTAGCATCTCCCCGGCTGAGTTCCATCTGGTGTTGGCGTTGCCACGAGTCTTGGGTTTGTACATAGTGAAGGTCGGGGACTTGGTCATTGCGTTGTTGATCAGCGCATATATCGGGGTCTGCAGTGCCTTGACCGCCAGTCTCAGGGTGTCCGGGCCGCCCCAAACATCGTGTTGCAGGCTGGAACTCACCTCTGATGAGCTGCTGGCCAAGTCTGCAAGGAACGTCTTGAGCTCACGAGCTGTCTCGGTTGGTGCTTTGTTCGTGCTTGGTCGGCGCATGTCTCGGAGCACAAGTGGTCGTACGTCCGCAGGCAACTCCGCTTCGAAGTGGGCCAGCGCTGCCGACTGGATCGCCGTTTTGATGTCCTTTGTCGCTTGCACGACCGCCGCTGGGTCGTTTGTGATCTCCATCTGTAAGGCCGCCTCGGCTATCGCGTAGTACTGGCAATTGCCGTTTGACGGGGTCGCTGCCTGGCGGAGCCCGTGTTCGTCAAGCAGCTCCGTCAGGGACCCGTCAGACGCTCCTTCCATACGGGCGTTCGTGTGTGGGTTCAAATATTTCGCTGCCTCCGTGGCTTCCTGCATCTTGCTCTTGATTGTGATGCGCGTCTTCAGCATGATTTTTGCCCATCTCTCTGTCTCCTGAGTGGTCACAATCTTGAACTTCGCCGTCTCGTTCGCTCTGTCCGTCGTCCCGTCCTTCTGCTCTGCTTGCTTTTCGGAATTCTTCGTCGGCGCTGATGCTGCCTTGGCAGCCGCGGCTGCTGGTGGCTTCTGCTCGCGACGTCCACTGGAGTCGTCGCCCCTCGTTGTGTTTCCTTGTTTGTTGGTCTTGGCTTTCTTCTTCTTCACCTCCGTCCATTCCGCCTCCTGCTTCTCTTGCTTTCTTTCTACCTCCAGCTTTACCTCCTTGACTGCACCATGTTCTTTCTCCTCCTTTGTGCCCTGCCTGACCTACGTGTTCCTGTCCCTTTGCTGCCTGGCCGGGCGCCCCTTGTAGCTCCTCCATGCTTCTGTACGTCGTTGGCTTGGTCGTTACCTTCGTGGTCTCCTCTTCCGTGATCCGCAGGCAGTTCTTGGTGTTCAGGTCTTCTTCCGTCGCCTTGCAGGTCCTGGCAAAGTGGCCAGGTTTACCGCAGATAAGACACGGTGGCTGCCGCTGCCGTGACACGTGGTGCACAAGAATCACCTCCCCTTTCCAATAGATGCGATGCACGTCGATCAGCGGTGTTGGGCACGTTGTGATCTCTCGAAAAGGAGTTCCCACTGCAGTGAGAACTTCGACCGCGGACCGTACGTGTCCAGCGAGTACATGTAGAAGCGCGTCTTGAGTGCTTCGCGCAGGTACGAGGCTAGTTCCATCGGCTCAATGAACCGCGACAGGTTCAAAAACTGCACTCGGTACCGCGCGGCTGTATTCGCGTTTTGGACGCCGTCTGCACCGAGTTGTCTCGCCCACACACTCTTCCCGTCCTGCTCAGGTTTGTGTGCGTTGGCGTCGCCAAACGTGAGCACTTGCTGCCGAAACGGAGCCTGGTCCCGTTCCATTTGGTCGCCGCTTCTCGGTCGTAAAAGTCAAGGTGGATGGAGTGCGTCGCTCTGTTGTACGCCGCCGCTTTGATATCCCGTAGCATGTTGTACACGTGGTCTTGCTCTCCGCCGCTTGCCCTGTGGCCATCAAGATGGCTTCGACCAGCCGATCCGAGGTCTGGTGGTCCGGGTACATCGGCGTCCGGTCGAGCAGCTGTGCTACCAGTTCACCTTCCACCTGTGCCACAATAGTCCTCCGGAAGCGCAGTAGGTTCTCACCATCCAGCACTCTCCGTAGGAATTGTGGCAGCAGCCGCGCGATCATCGAGCCCTCCAGGATGGCTTCAATGATCTTCCACTCCAGCTGCGTTGGCTCTCGCAGCTCTGCCGGGTAGTCGTACTGCTGCTCACAGTGGCCCAGCATCGCTTGCCGTTCTTCGAACGTGTGGACTTCCTTGACGAAGCTGAAGGCCGGTCGTTCAGTCGGGTGCGTTTGGCGTGGCTCTTGGGCTCGGGTCGATCTTCAACTGGTCCTTGTACTTGCGGATGAGCTGGGTAAGGGTCCAGCTCGATCGGTGCAGATCGCGCGCAATGTCTTGGAGCAGTCTCTTTCATGCTCGCTCGTCCTTGCCCGCCTCAATTGCGCAGGCCCCAAAGAGTAGAACTAACTCGTCCTGTTTGGTCGGGTCCAGCTCTGGATAACCCTCCTCGGCTTTGTTTGGCTTTTCTCTGATGCCAATGCTCTCGTACGCCCGCGTGAACATCGACTGCGCTAGGGCTCCTCGGTTCACCGCCTCTCCTGTCGTCGAGTTTTGCATCGCTGCCTTAAACACCCGGAATTCCTCCTCCAGCGTCGTCGGTTCGCGCGCTTCCGCTCCTTCGCCTGCTTCCTCGTTCTTAGTGCGGGTCGAATGTGCTTGCGCTTCGTCCAAGCCCACCTTCTGCTTGTCGTGGCTGTCGTTCGCCACTGTTTCGCTGGCGGTTACAGTGTATGCCTGGTTCCCTTCCCCGCCTTCCCCTCGACCATGGGCGCTGTCTGCGTTGGCTTCGTTATTGTCCTCCGACTCGTCATCGCTGAGAATGATTACCTCTGGGTCTGCGTCGCCTGCTCCGTCGGGTGTCTTGATCTCCTCAGTGTCGCCCCCCGGCTGCTTCCGTGGGGCCCCGCCGTCGTCGTCGGGCGGGGGGGACTACCGTCCCCTGGTGGGGGGTCTTGCGTCCGCCGCATGGTCCTTCATGGTTTTTAGGCCAGGCTCGTATGGTCTAGCTAAGTGATTTGCTTACTCCGGTGCTCCAAATAGTGCTCCTCTTGGTACTTTTATCACCCGAAACGCCCAGTCAGTACCTCTGCTGTGCGTACTTTCGCTCAAATTCGGGATTGAGAAATCAACAGCTCGGAACCTCTCTCTCCTCAAACGGTGAGTTGAACAGGAATCAATGCTTTTTCGAGCAACCCTCCACATTCATTACCGACAAGAGATATTAACGGGTTCTGCCAATTAGTATACGGTATACTATTACCTCATTGCACCCTTTTTTGGTTCAAGGGTATACAATTGTGCAGGGTATAAAAATTATGGTACCCAAATTTCACGTGTGAAACTCAAAAACGACGGCAGTGGTGGAGTGGTGTAGCAGGTCAAAAGCAAAAAAATTACCGGGGTTCAAGCCCTCGCAGTGATCACACAGACAAACTCGAAAGAGATTGGAACCCCCACGTAAGTCCTTTTGCTTCAGAGGTGCGTTCATTCCACTACCAGCTCATCGAATTCGTCCACAATGTCGCTCACTATCGAGTCTTCGCTGCGGTCTGCACTCTGCCACTTCGAGCAAAACAAGTCGTCGTATACATCGTGTTTGGCGATGTGCCACGCACGAAAGTCACGATCAAACCCCGCGGCTGTGATCGACCGCGAGACGACGTCGTCCGGCACAGATCTCCACGCGCGAAGCACCCATCCAACAACCTCGTCGACGCTTGGCGGTCGCAGATTGCCGCCTTTCGTGTACTGAACTCGGTCAGAGCGCTTCCACTCGCCAATCTTCGCCGACAGTCGGTCCTTGAAAGACTTGAAAATCCCGATGTCGCCCGCCTGCAGGTACAGTGTCAAACCTCCTGGGATCACGAGCATGTCGATCTTCTTGCTGATGTACTTTGCTTTGACATCCTTCGAGGTGTGTGCGCGCATCGAGTCCCACACGAGACCGCGATCGCTGCATGAGTCGAGAAGCGCGGGGGACATAAAGTCGAGCCACTTTGAAAGCAGGGCTGAGTTCACCCGCGCTCTTGGTTGTTGTGCGACGTACACGCCACCGACGCGCTCCAGACCTTGGGCCGGACCCTTCCAGATCAGCAGCGGTGCCAGCTTTGCGCCAGCAGCGATCACTGTCAGCGCCACGGTGATACGCATTGACGCGAAGCCCGTGGAGCGAAGAACAACGTGCCAAGCTCCTCGCACGTCGACTGTCGTACGCCGAGGGTCTATGAAGTACACAAACGTTTCGTCCATGGGTAGCGTCGTTGTTGGGATCAATGCAGGAATCTTGGCGGCCAGATAGAACATGTAGCTCACAGCGCGGTCAGTCAACTCGTCGTCTGTGAGCACGGTGAGATTCGTCGTATGCCGTAGAGAGAGACCGTCCCGCGCCATAAAGCCAGCGAGCCACTTGTCCGAGGCGCTGAATGTTTCGTCGCCCAACTCGTTTCTGCTGAGCTCGCGTGCTGTGTGCTGGATCCACTCTCGCGACACTTTCTCCTTCATTGTTCTCATCTGCATGATCTGATCGAAAAGCTGATCTTTGGTGTCGCCAAGCCGAGGTCGTGCACCAGCGCCACTTATTCGCAGTATTGTTGCCAGAGCCGCTGCAATTGCATCGCGCTTTCTCCACGAGTAGCGGATTTGTGCGCCGCTGATCTTCTAGCCCCTCTCGCCCTTGAAGTGCTCGAGGGCGCGAGTCGGCACACCGCCTCCGTGCTGCTCAATCCAGTCGAGCACCTCTCGCTTCTCTTGGGTCGACTTGGAAGTGCGCTGCGGTGCCATGCTGCGGTTTCTACGTCGCGTGCGATTCTCGAATAAGTGGCTGGTTGAATAATTTTTCGCTCTCTCGTCCACTCACACAAGGTGGGTGTCTCAACCATTCGTTCAGAGGGTATACAATTGTGCACGGTATTACACTCCTGGACAAGTCTTTTTGGCCACCCCTAAAAACTTCTTAACTCAGTCAGTTTTGATGCTCTGGTCTTGCTGTTTAGAAATGTTGTTCATCTCGTTTTCCTCTTTTAGATGATCAAACGCACACCAGTTGAATCAAGCTCAAAGGAGGGGCTCCCATACAAAAAAGGTGTTTTGAGGGCTGGACAAGTCTTTCAGCCAAGTGATCCCATACAAAAAGTAAGTTAAAATGAGTGATGGTCATTTCAGAAATACATCAGTCCGCCTTGGTTTTGCCTTGCGGTGAGGCAACAACGGCATCAACCATACCTCAGTGGTGCGCAGCTCTCGACGAGTGTAGGGTGCTTAACCATTTTGCAACCTCTTTGGCGAGAGTGCCATTGTACTCAAAAGCTCACGGGCACTCGTAGATGGGCTTGAAGCGGTTACTGCTGGTACCAACAAAACGCGCGA
>JAASGD010000100.1:0-38278 GCA_023334115.1 Globisporangium megalacanthum
AGGATCCACGGTAGTCTCGTCCATGTCTGGTTTAATATCCGCGGTAGTTTCATCTATGTCTGGTCCAGGATTCATCTAGTAATCGTCCAGGATGTGCGCCGCGGGCTTCCGCTCTGAACTCTATACCATGTATGGGCTCTCATCCCTTGGCAGGGTGTGGGGACGAACGTCGGCCGGCGCGTGCGGAGTGTCGACGGGCAGTGGCGGAGTGTGTACAAGCAGAGACAGAGCCGCCTCGTGCACCTCCGGTTCTTGAGTCTCACTCAACGTCATCTCGTCGGGCTGGTCGAGCTCGACCTGGCTGGTACCCACCCCATTGGCGCGTGTCCGAGATCGTATAATAGGTATCAAGTCGCGTAGTATGTATCAAGTCATGTAGTAGGTATCACTTTTTCTGTATCGATAAACACGTTGGTATCCTGTTGCAGCCTTTACCGCGGTTACATTACACAGGCAGAGGCGCGAGGGGTTATTTCACAAAGTTCACACAAAGTCTGAATATAATTGATAATTTTTAACAAATACAGCGATCGTTCGGATTTATGGAGAGAGTGCATGTTGCCTTAAGATTAAGCAACATTAAACATACTCGAGCCAAAAAGCGTCCTGAATAAACAATCGAAATTCACGAAAACCCATCGTTTCAGTTTCCCAACGACGTGATATGTAGCCATGACGGTGCTAAAATACTTATAGAGCGCGCAAGAGAAATTTCCAAACGTGGAACAGAGGTACCGAGTCGTAAGTGGACGCGGCGCTGGAGTTGATTGCCAGTAAGCGGATTATATAGATGAATCACGACAGCAACTCATTTCCTTTTTGTACGATTTATGGCGTTCAAGCTGTGGATTATCTTTGTTTTTAACACCCAATCTCTGAGTCAAGGAGGTGAAGCCCCAAACAAAAATTTAAAATGTGAAAAAAATCTTTTCGAATACTATTCAGATGAGAGAGGTCAGACATTCATATTTGAGCTAAGCTATGACGACTTCAAGAATATATATTTCTGGCCGCTTGACGAAAATCGTGTAATTTTGTCTCACGTCTCGCCGTTAACTCCTCTAGCACCATTTTTAATCTTATCCTGGCACTGCCAGGATAAGGATTTGCAATACAAAGACCAAGTCACTCATACAAACATCAAGTGAGGCCAAAACATAAAGTTTCAAGGGGAATGTTTGCGTTGTTGCGGACATCGGGGGTGTAATTCTTCGCGACATGACGATAGAGATTGTAGAGATTTTTGCGCGCCAGATTTCTGTGCGCTCTCCGCCGTTCATTTTGGAGACGCCATTTTCAAACAGAACCAGCAGCGCGAACACAAATGACTGCCGCGGCATGCCGCCAAAGCGACCGATGGAGGCGGGCGGCCCATTTCCAACCGTGTGGAGAAATCTGCATGCAGAATGGTGGAAGTCGAAGGCGCAAGGCGGGCTCTCGACGACACGTTGTACTTGCGACTGGCTGGGCGAACAAGCGACGATGCTGTTCGCAACGTCGATGTCTTTTTTTGGTGCTGAAGATCTGCTTCGTCATGGACCACGCGCGAGTACGTCTCACTTTACACTTGTGTACTGTGATCACTACTCTTACTGACGTTTGCTGTGATTGTAGTCACGTTCAGAAACGCAAACCAAAGACAGCGGACGACGCCACCTGGCGCTTCCTCCCCGATCACGCCGACGCCAACAGCTCCCCCGCCTTCTCCAACTCCCGCTGTCTCTCTCGCTCAAGTGCCGGCATCGCCTGTAGCGCCGACATCGCCTGCAGCGCCAGCGACCCTCACTCCAGCGACTCCCGCTCCAGCGTCCCCTCTACAAGCGGCACCCATACCAGCGTCTGGTCCGCCAGCGGCTCCCCCGCCAGCACCAACCGCATCAGCGTCTCACGCAGGCCCACCGTCGCCGTCACCGCCAAGGCGACAAGCGCCTGGCAAGCGCAAAGCCCGCCCTCGTGCTCCTCGCACGTCTCTGAGCCCTCGCCAGTCGACATCTACAGTACACGCTGCTGCACAACCCGCAATGACGCTCACTGCCACGAACGCAAATTTGTCGACCGGCGGGGACGTGCTTGGGTCAGACGAGGAGCCTGATTTCGAGGTCGACAACGTCGGAAGCGACGTTGAGGGCGGACCACGAGTCGAAAGCGAAGTAGACGACGAGGAGGAACCGCTCTAGGCCACTGCCGACCCGACTCACGTACGCATCATGACGCCGGCCGAGCTTCGTGAGTACACCGCGTCGGGATGGACCACGTATACGGAGACTACGAGTACGTTTGTAACCTGTCACGAACAGGATAACGCCGAGGCTGGGCTTGTACCTATCCTGCCGTTTTGCCAGGTCTGAGTGTTGACGTGAATGCAGCAGTGCTGGAGACGGGCGAAGCGTCGCCAACCGACCTCGTAGACGCGTTGGGCATGAGCATGGAGGGGCTCTTCTTTCTGTTCCTGCCGAAGGAGCTGTGGATCCACATTGCTGCCGAGTCCAACAGATACAAGAGTCAACTTGCCGCGCAGACTGCAGCTGATCACGCAACGTGAGCAGCGTCTGCGTGCCACTCACCCCAAGTGCCGTCCAAAGAGTGGTGTGCGAGAGAAGAAACAACGTGCAGAGGTACGCGACTTCCAGCCGCACGAGTTCGTGACATTGATCGGCTTGCTGTGCGTTCGCACTCTCACGCCATTTCGCGATCGCCTCGCGAAGCACTGGAGCACTGCGCAGGTTGGAGCTGTCCCGAAGGGGACATTCGGCAAGTACATGGCACGCAAGCGCTTTGAGGAGGTGGTTCATTTCCTGCACTTCTCCGACAACACAGGTGCCGATGCGAGGACCGTGAAGACATGGAAGGTGAAGCCCGTGGCGGACGCGATCAACGCGAGCTTCCTTTGCGGGATGAGCGTCGGCCCCCGTTTGGCATTCGATGGTGGCATGATCCCCATGCGCAGCCGCTTCAACCCGATGCGACAGTACCTGCAAGGAACGCCGCGTCCATGGGGGACCAAGTGTTACCAGACGGGCGATCCAGTGTCGGGCTACTGCTACAGGTATGCCCGGCTCTTTTATTGGAGCCAGAGTCGCTTATCCTGTACGTGACCGGTTACTGACTTTTGTCCCTTGTCATGTTATCCTGTCTCTGCCAGAGCTGAGATCTACCAAGGGAAGGTTGACAGCGATCAGCCCGACATGAATCAAGGACCCAACGCCGTGTTGCGCAACATCTCATCTATTCTCGGTGACGCGACCAAGAGGCTCATCGTCACGGATCGATTCTACACGAGTGTTCTGCTGTCCTCCATTCTACTCCAGCGTCAGCTCTACCACGTCGGCACCGTGCGTCTGGACCGTTTGGGCTTTTGCAAGGAGATCGCGTACAAGCAGGCGAACCGACCGAAGAAAATGGCTCGTGGGACATATCGTGTTGCAGTTTCAAAAGAGTACCCAGAAATCGTGGCGGTCTCGTGGATGGACAATCGTCGGGTCCACTTTCTCGCGACCGGCTGCGCAACGGCGCCTGTTACACTGATTCGGCGAGAAGGCGCTTCTGTGGCGCAAGTTCCCGCCCCCCAGCTTGTGGCCGACTACCAGCGCGGCATGGAGGGGGAGGTGTGGAGACGCACGACCAGCTCCGCTTGCAGCGGTACTCAGTGCAGCCCATGATGAAGATTTCCAAGTACTACCACACGATTTCCTGGGGCTGGTGGATCTTGCGCTCGTGAACGTGTTCGTGCTGGACAAGATCATGCACGCCAGGCGTAACCCGGGCCGAGCACCACCAACTCACGCGCAGTTCGTGACTGCCATACACCAAGCGCTTCTCAACGTGGACGAGAGCGACTTCACGGGCGACATCAGTGTGGAGGCGCTGGCTGACGCACCATTTTCGGGGACCCAGCGCGTTCAAACGAGCCTGCCGTCTAAGCACACATTCGAACAAGTGGACGCGTTCCGAACGGTCACGGTGCACGGCAAGCAAGTGCAAAAACGGCGTCAGTATGGCTGCAAACTGTGTTCGATGCTTCGCAGGGGTGGACCTGTATACGAGACGAGCTACCACTGCATCGAGTGCACTGACGCGGAGCGCAAGAAAACAAGGCGAACACCGGCATCATCTACCTCTGCCAGCGAGCCCGCAAGCACGACCCGAACGGACCAGCGAACACCGCTACGTGCAGCCAAATGTGGAAGAACGGGACGGCGATCCCGGCAGGGCTCCACTACCGCATCCGAGCGCCGCGTACTCTTGGCGGCGCTACCAGCTCTGGTGAATCAGTGGCGGGGAACGAAAGCGAGAGTGAGGAAAAGGATGAGGAGATTGAGGAGGAGGAGGATGAGTGAGCTGGCTCTCAGCTGCGTTGCGTTTGAAAAAGAGAAGAGTGTTGCCAAATCGTTCGATTGTGTGTCTGGAGTTTTAGTATACATGAACTTAGGGAGAGTATGTCTACGAGTCCATCTCCCAATCATGAAAATTTGAAAATGTAATCGTGGCTTTTACAGGATAAGCCACATACACAGTGCAGATCTAATCCAGTAAAGAACTGGATAATTTCGGCCTGAAACAATAAATAAAAAAAGCCCGCATATAACTATTTGTATCAAAAGCTTATCCTGGCACTGCCAGGATATAAACGTAAAAAATCTTGGTGCTAGAGGAGTTAATACGCTGTATCTGTCGAAAATAAAGTAGAAAGTACCATAAGTTCAGAGAAAATCTCACAATCCAGCCATACACTGTATAGGAACTAGGCGAAACCAGGACGTACAAGCTACCTTCACAGCTAATTCTCAGTAGCAGTTCAACACCTTTTCAAGTTCAAATCGTGAGGAGTTCGAACTCATGTCGTGTGTGTGAGAACTCAAAACGTGAGACCTACAAAATAGAATGTCTATATTTGAGAACTTGGAAAAATTTGGTCAAGTTGGAACGAATGGCTTGCAACAGGCTCGTCGCGCGCCACTCAAACTTCACCGACCACAACACTCATTCTCCGGTCTGCACCAGGCACCGCAATACCTCCGCAACCCTCACCACCACCACCACCGCTGAGCAAATGGGCAGCAGTACCCGTGCCCAGCGCCACACCGCGAATCTTCGCGTCCTCGCTGCTGCAAGAGACGGTCGCGACTGGAGGACCGTCGCTCAAGCGCATGAGCTCAACATGGGCACAACAGCAAACTGCGTGGCGGCCGCATAGGCAAGCGGCGTGTGGGAGCCTGAACAAGGCATTTTGGTCCGCTAGCGGTACAAGCGGGTGTAAGACAACCACCTTGTGAACATCGAAGCACTCTTAGAGCGAAACCCGCACACGACTCTAGTCGAGGTGGCGGCAAGCCTGGATGCGGCGTTCGCGCTCAAGGTATCACCACAACTGCCAATGCAGCGCTCGACGGCCGTTTCTTTTCGCTCAAGATGGTGCACTACCTGCCCACCTACACGAACCGTATCGAGAACAAGATCAAGCGCCGCGAGTATTTGCGCTCGCTGCTCGCCTACACTGCGGAGGGCAATGTTGATATATACCTCGACGAGGCCAACTACAATGTGTGGTACTCACGGCAGTACGGCAAAGCCAAGATCGGCGTTCGTGCGCAGTCACTTTGCGCCATCACAAGCGGCGAGAACACGCATGTGGTGGCATGCGTGTCGAAGGATGGGTTGGAGTTCTGGGAGCGCCGCTTGGGGTCGTTGAAGGAGGACAGCCACGACATCGTGCTTCGTGTGCTGCGACGCGTCAGCGAGACGATTGGTCTATCAAAAGTGCTGCTTGCCGTCGACAATGCCCCTTGCCGCCGTGGGCTTGAGTTTGTATTCAAGGTGAGCGAATTTGCTAGCGCTTTATTACTAAGATTTGGTCCATATTCGCCGATGCTGAACCCAATTGAAAATGTTTTCTCCGCGTTCAAAGTGGGGTGAAGTGCTATCTCAGTGCTCACAGAGCTGAGACTCTTGCGTCGCCTCCGCCTGGAGTGACGATCGAGGCTCCTCGCGCACGCTTCTCGAGCGCGCTGCGGATCTCTGTCTGCTGAGAGTTGCGAAGTCCGACTTGTGCGCGAAAACCTTTCAGTACACACCCAAGTTCTATCAACAAGTGTGGGACCTAGAGGATACGTCAGTAGGGCTGTAACAGGTTTTAAGTACAGCAGGAAATATTTTACCAAGCTCATATTTTGAGTTTTTGCTCTCACGACTTGAGTTCAAACTTCTCACGATTTGAACTTGAAAAGGTGTAGTGACCAAACATTGTACGTCTTACATCTTGTACGCTTGATATTAATCAGGAAGGCATACCGCGTTTCAAAATCTAATAATGTAATTTCTTGACATCACCGGTACCTAAAATGGTATTTTTGGAGTTCTCGTGAATTCGTAATATTTGAATGCTGTTGTCTGTGATGCTTTGTTGAGGACGCAAACATTTCCGTCCATGCCTCACGACCCAGGGGCATCTGCACACAAGTTTTTGTTGCGCTTCGATATGAATTGAATATGTTATATTTTTCGGGACTGCTAAGGTCCATGATTTTTATTCATTTTTGGGTCCACGATTGATTCATGGTTCCTGTACGTACGTGTCCATGTACGAAGTAATGAAAAATACGAGTGCTCCCCATCACCCCTTTGTAACTCTAAACCATGGAAGGAAAATAAATTCTCCCCCCTCTCGCGCCAGATTCGTGGCCAGCATTCATAACCCGAGTTGGCTAAAAACCGAGCCAAAAGTTCAGAAAGCGCGGCAGCACGCGCCGGCACCCACGTGCTCGTTCGCCAGAGCTCGCCAAGTCTTCACAGACACTCGGCACGTGGTCCAGACCGATCGTGCGTGTGTCTGGTGGCGACTGAAGAGTGTTCGACGCGATGACGGCCATTTTTTGCGCGACATACGCTCAAGCAACCCGAACACGCGCGTGCCACGCACATGCTCGGTTGCCAGAGCCGCCCAAGCCCCGGAGAGACTCGGTACATGCAGCAGACGCATCGTGACAGCGTTTGTGAGGGAAAGAGCGGTGTGTGAGGTACTGACGGCGCTTTTTGAGCCCCCCAGACGCCCAAGCGATTCGTACACGCGTGTGCCACTCAATTTCTCGGCCGCCACAGCCGCATTAGTGCCAGAGACTCTTGGCGCGTGCGACAAATGTTTGTGACAGTGTTTGTGGCGTTTGTGGTCGAAGTGATGCCGTTCGAGGTGCTGGCGGTTTTTGCTCTACAGAATTGCTCCAGTGGCCGAACAGGCGTGATCCAGGCACGTACTGATCCAAAAGAACTTCGAAGTTACTCTGTACGTGTACTCGCGACTATGGTTGCGCTTGTGTGCGTGCTTGTGGTTCAATTTTGGCGCTGACAGCGCTTTATTGTGCAGCAAGCGGGCTTGTACGCATGACCGCTCACGGCCACTAGATAATGCACCCGCCAGAGTCGGCTCGACATCTCACCCACTCGGTACGACTCCAAGACAGAGGGTCAAAGCCTTTGTGAACGGCTGCAAGCGTGCTGTGAGAGTCGATGCGTCTGTATGAGAGATGTGTCTGTGTGAGAGATGCGTCTGTGAGTCTAATACAGTACCATAATCCGAACAATCTCAGATGGCAGGACATGATGGGCGATCGCGCATTGACAAAGGCGAAGATGCCAAGAATTCAACAGACGAGGTTATGGGACCTGTGACACGCCCCAGAACCGCTTCATGGCGCAAATGTTCGCCAAGGCGCGACAGCATCTACGCCGCTACGCTGAGACGAAGCCCGCTCCTGAAAGGGCTCCAAACGGACTCGCCTGATACTGCAGAGTTAGGGCGAATCGTCGCTAAGGCGGACGCGAGCGCGCTTGCGCGGCTGAAGCGTGTCACACACCGTGACAACGCTCGGTTTCTTGAGAGACTGAAGCAGCTTAACCAAGGCTTTGACACTGACGAAGAATATGCGTTGGAAGTCCCTGCTGATCCGATGTCGCACGAGGAGACGAAGGAAAACAGCGAAGCGGCAAGTGGCAACAACGACAGCACGGGTGGAGAGAGCGGCTGTGAGGTATCCGATGCGTGACTGATCCAGGACTCGGTCCAGGGTCCGTCACGGTTTTGAAGATCAACATCCCGGTTAAGCCGCCCGGCATGCTGCAGAAGAATTGGAGCGCGCGGTATAAGCACCCCCAAGAAGTACATGCAGGTCACGGGCCAAGTGATCCGTGTTCAAGATGTGATGAGCTGCGACCAACGAAACAAACGGCTCAAGAACACGAAGGCCACGCCTCGCGGCGGGTTTGTGTAACTGGTGCCTGAGTACTCGGGGACATATCAGCGAGTGTACATCTGAACACACGGGTGGCCGACGAAAGAGTGTGGCTGGCACAAGCGACCACGGAGGCATCTTCGCACCACAGAGTGCCCTTTCCCGTTCGTCGTGTAGGTCGTCGAGCGAGACGGCAGCTGGTGTCCCTTGGTCAAGAACGGCTTGTTCCAGCGCAACCACGCATTCAGCGACTATACGTTTGGAACGTATCCGTCGTCGCTCGGGATCACAAGCGACGTTGTGTGGTCGTGCGTGCATGCGATGGCGTCGGCGGACACGAAGCCGTCCAAGATCTACGACTACCAGCTCGAGAGTGGACAGAACGTGGTTCAGCACGACGTTGACAACATCGTCGCGGCACACAGCTCAAGCGTAGCGCGCAAGGACGTCGAATAGGTGACAGCGAAGACGATTGCGAAGCTTGCCGCAGACGACACCGGCGTGATAGTGATGTTGGATGAGACGGAGCGTGGAGAGACGGGCGTCATTTCGGGACGACAAAGTCGATGCGCGAGATTTACTCGTGGTTCTTAGAGCCGTTTCTGATTGACTGTACGCGCAAGACTAACCGGTGCCTACCAGACTTGTCCAGGATTTGTCCAGCATTTGTCCATGACCGATCCATGTACTTATCAGGATTTGTTGTCGTATGTGTCTCTCTGTGTACAACGTGTGTACGCAGATACAACTACCAACTGCGCGCCTTTATGGTGATGGATGAGTTTGGGGAAGGGCAGCCTGTGCAATACTATTTGTTGGAGACGAATGATGACTGGCACATGGAGTGTGCTGTCGCCGAATTCAAGCGCGCGCATCCAGACCACCACCCCCCTGCTCGAGGTCATTGTGGTCGACAAGTATATGAACGAGTTCACGATTTTGCAGATACAGTTTCCTGAAGCGCGCGTGCTGACCTGCGTGTTTACGTTCTGAAGTACCTCAAGAAATACGGAAAAACAATCATTCTGGTAAAAGTTGTCTGTTTGAAAAAGTATTTATAGGTCACAGTTGTTTTGAGAAACACAAACAACCAGCTGGAAGACTAATAGAGTCACGTTGTCTGGGCAATTTATTGCTTCTTCATCGGGAAGCTTATCAATCGGCGCTGCGGCACGGACGTTGCTAATGGTGTTTGTAACTGCGCCTAGCATCGTTGTTGAGAACAACGCGGAGGTCGTTACAACTGCCTTCACATTCCAAAAGTGTTGAGCGGAAAAAGGCGTCGAGCATAGAGATGCATTGATGGAAGTGGTGGTCCGTCTCAGTATGAGACAGAAAAATGCTTTTGCGCCAATCGGTGACTTTGCTGACAGGTAAATCCGCGCTATTGGTTATAAAAGCAGTCGAGGGCACAAAACTAAAAGAGTGCACTCAACTGAAAGTTTACGTTGTACAAGATAAAAACCTGGTATCCTGTATTATACAAGATTGATAGTAGGGGGTTCATGTGTTTTTAGGCACATTAAATGAAAGAGTGGCGGCACCCGTAACGTGGGTAATATTACGATCTAGATGCAGTGAGCAGGACATTGTTTTCACAAGACACAGAGCAATCCAATGTCATGCATTTCATCTCTATTGCTTAAGTTCCGGATTTTCGCGTTCTGGAATTCTCCCCCAAAACGGTCATTTCACATCCAGTTCGTACAGACCCGGGTGTTAACCCCCTATTACCAACCTTGTATATTACATGATATGCCAAATCATATCCTGTCTTGTACAGGATAATTATAGAATTCCCATTGTTTGGTATCAGCGGAAATTGGCAAATACTCAGTTCAACTCATTTGTTTTTCTAAAAGTAAAGACTTTTGCCGGTGAACTCATATCACCAGAGCGAGGGTAGGTTTTTGTTGGAGTGTTGCCCTCCTGACAGCAACTGTGAAACGCTATAGAAGATTAACTGGCTTTGGGGGGGGGTCGGTGGCTCACAACCACCACTCACTCCCTGAATTGCACCGGGAGAGTGGGAACGCCGGCGCACACACAGAACCGCGAGCGACAACAAGTCGAAGGAGTCCCGCAATGACATCGTAGCGGCGCTGGATGTAGCTGTGAGACGACGAAGCGAGTTAAGGTAAGTGGCGAACGGGGAGCCCTGCCGTTGTGTGCGCCAACGCATACCCAGGCGGGCTTTCGGCCCGTTAAGAGAGCTGACTTCATGACTGGACTACAGAACCAACTCCTGGGGCTCCCGGCGCGTGACTTTGCTGAAGTGGAGCAGCCTACACGCACGGGGAAACCAGTAATGTCCAAGAATAGACAGAGGGTGGTATCAGCGCATAATGCGACGCTGTCGGACGAGTGGAGGAGGGGGAAGAGCAGGAAACGCCGGCAGCGCGCCTGTAAGGTGTGTTCTCTCGTGCTGCTGAAAGTTGGTGAGAACGTGAGTGGGACATTGTACTTTTGTGAAAACTGCTCTGGAGAGTCTACCAAGCTTTGGCTCTGCGTGAAGGCACGCAAGCCGAGCGAGTCGTCGCGCACGTGCTTCGACATCTGGCACGACGAATCCGACTGCGGCCGTTCTCTGCCTGTGGGAGTGAACACATCCATCAACATGCTCTAGGTCGGGGCTGCAGCGCAGGAACGGCGCCGACAGTGTGGAGCGGATTTGAGTAGCGAAGTCGAGCAGTGGCGTGGTGGTGAAGTGGAGCAGTGACTTGGTAGTTCAGTGGAGGAGTGTCGTCATGAGATGAATGGAAGTGTCTTCTGTATGACCTACTGTTTCGCCATGTTAGTGAGGTGTCAGAAGATCGCGGTTATCATGATGAGTGAGCGGAGTGTGCGAGTTACGGCGGTGGTTGTAAAGTGTGTTGGGCATGGTGGCACAGGAGATATGTTGGAGCTGTGCAAAGAGTGTGGCATGGTTGTGTGTGTTGTGCACGACGGTGCGCGAGCTCGAGCTCGTCAATGTGGGCGTGCTTATGTTCTTTTGGTTGCGGTGCTCGTGCTCACCAATATGCGCGTGCTCGTGGTCGTCGATGTGCGCGTGATCTCTAATCAGTGTGCACGTGTTCGTGCTAGTCGGTGTGCATCTGTTCGTCCTCTTTTGGTTCTTGTATTCGTCACTGCGCGCGAGTTTGTGATATTTTGGTTGCGGTGCGTGTTGGTTTATGAGGTGTCTTGGTGGTTCTCAAGTGGCCTCCCGTTAAGGTCGCGGCATGATGCGTGTGTGCAAAGTGGTGTTATGTGCAGAGGAGATCTGTGCTTTGTGTAGCTGGTAGGTTTTAATCGTATCGGAGCGGTTGCGTGTCAGTTGATTGTCAATGGAAAAGGCGCGGTATCTGACTGGCCGGACGCTATCTGTTTTTCACATTTGTATTGTACTGTCTTGGATTCCCCACTGGTGCACTATGATCATGTAGATCGCCTCAAAAATAGATAAAATATACAGGATCGACAGGCGATTTTTGGAGGCGGATGGGATGAGAAAATAGACTAGTTTATGGCACTTTACAAAGTTTAAGATTATGGATATCCTGTCTTACACAAGATGCACGAACTGTTAAATACTTGGTAGTAGGGTTGTTATGGCATCTATTAATCTAAACCTGGCGCTAAAAACAGTAAATAAATATTCACAAATGCACTATTCCATTTACATCTGGTTCCGAAAATGAGAACGAAAGGTCCAAAAAGGAAAACAATAACATTTAATCGGGAACACCACGGAGTACATGTCAATCCGCGACTCAGCAAAACACAATCCTCTGTATTCAATCCAGAGTAGTTACAGCCGTCCGACTGGAAGTCTGATTGGATCCTATCTGTTATACATTACATTTCTTCATATATTTCGCTGTACTCTCTGCATTAAAACCTCTAATAGCTAATGGAATCTTTGATGTTTTTGACTTACTGAGATTCTGCTAGGGATAGGGTTACTATACCACATTCGTGTCACCTCACCTCCTCATATTAATTCAAAAATGGTAAAATATCATAGTAAGCTATATCACAAACAAAATCACCTGTGCAGGGTGATACGCTCTAATCATATATTTGATTTGTGATGTGGACCGAAGCTCGGTTCACCTTCAGCATGAATCACTGAACCTACACTCGGTAAGAAACAAGGGAAATTCGAGCCAATACATTGCATTCACAGAGCTCTTGGCAAAACGGAGGCTAACGGCGGGAGGAGATCAGAGTATCTAACATAGACGCTGATAGGCGATGCCTGGAACTGAGGAAGAGACCGTCGTCATAATTGGTGAGTTCTGAGCTCCACGACCAAAATGAAAAGTGCTGGCTCCAGCGCACTCTCAGACTCTCGCTCACATGGCGTACCTAGGACGACAAGTAGACTTTAGCGCTTTGCAACCTACACGCGACGTCGTCGAGATACGTCTGGAACACGGTCGTGGTGTCGCCGAACGAGTTCGCCTCGTCAATGCCGGGAACGCTGCGCCGCCGTGGCTTTTATAGATGCCCAGACCCAAGGACATGTGCTTGTACGACTGCCGGTGCGACAGCTCTGCGTCTGTGAGCAAGTGGTCGTCCAGACGGGGGAGCTTCTTGGGCGACGTGGAGGTCGTTCGGCACCGCAGTGCTCGTTGCGAACGCATCGGCCCTGGAGTTCAGCAGCTGATCGCGCGTCGTGAACGACACGCCCGCACCGTGGTGCCCAGAAAAATTTCGGCTGTATCATCGCGCGCCTGGAGCCGCGCCTTGGTCATCCACGCGCCGTATGTGGAAGGGTCGAACGGGGAGAGCGCCGCGGACGCGAGGTGGGTCGCAAAGCGGTCCTGCTAGCCTGTTGTTGTCAGTCGCGTCATATAGTGTGAGTTGGCAAACGCTTTATCGTACGGCACGCTGTCCATCGTGCTGTAGTAAACGCCAATTGAGTTACCCGAGATCCAGAGCGCGAGGTTTGTCGAGATGACGGCAAAGTCCGCGTAGAACGCTAAGCACAGGCTCAAGAGCCGCCCAAAGGTTTAGATATCCCCACTGCTCGTACAGCGTCGCCTTGGCCTAGTTGCCGTAGAACCATTTCGCTTGGGTCGCCTTCGGTATCTCGTTCACAAACACTGTGATCAAAAGCGTCCCACCTACCGTACACAAGCGGCCCCATGACCGCGTCTACTAAATGGTCTCAGCGACCTCCTAAAAGGTCTCGGCGTTCTCTTCCGGGGCTCGGGGCTGTCGAGCAAGCTGTACTCTTTGCATTCCCAGTCCCCAAGCACAAGCGCGTAACAGGCTTCAGTCGCTCTAGAGCATCGCTTCATAGTTGTGCTCAATCATGACCAGAACCAAAGCACACGAGCCCGATCTGGATGCCAATGGCAGCGGTCTTGGGCTGTACTACGTAGTACTAAATTTAGTGCAACAGTACAAAGTCTAAGATCGAATTCTGTAATGATTATTAAACGCCGATTAGTGAATGGAGTCTCCACATCGGGTATTCTTGCGAACCAGAGAAATTGTGTCGTATTTTGCTCATAGAAGTCAATTTATGCCCCATTTTGGAATTTTCCACGAAAAAATGAATATAATCCAGAGCTTCTCCAGGCATTTCACTGCACTGTCGGCGGGTCCCTTCGCCCCTGTACCAAAAATAAAAAAGAGAATAATCTTAAACATTCGTTACCTGTATTACCCGTGCACTACTCCGTCCCAAAAGTATATGAACATTGAGCCTCAGGTCAAGATTTCTTTGCGAGAAATGTTTTTTTTCTGTTGCGCGGTCTTCACCACTATCATTGTGTACAGGTGCCGATCAAAGTGCGCCAGAGAGACGTGGAGTTCAACCATCTTGTCGTAATTTAACAGCAGCTTTCTGCTCTCCTCTTCCGACGGGCGGGAGATGGAGGCCTCGTTGTTGAAGCCCAATTTCACTTTCGAGTGAATGGACAACTTTGTCCGAAAGATCATAATTTTACCCATCGCTGAGTAATTTTAGTTTGTTCACCACAGATCAACAGGACCGCCTATTGATTTGTGAAAAATGTGTGTATTTTCAAACAAAAGGCCAATCGAGGCTTAATAGATATGATATTTTATCCAATAGTAGAACACCTACGTTTTTGTGCTGTTTTATATGTACAAAGGCAGGAATTATGGATATTGAAGATGATCCAAAATGTATTCGATTAGAGAAGTTTCTTATGCGTCAGCGAGCGCGTGGCCTAAGCGAACACCTCGCTTGGGCACTCAAGAGCTCGAGGTAACTTGCTGCCCACTCCGATCAACCTGTCTTTTCCCAAATGTTGCAGCGCGTAGTTGTTCGAACCCTTCGCAGCGAGAATGCAGATCATGACAGACTCAAGTGTCCGAAACCCTCTGTCGAGTGTGCTCGGGTCCATCGACTCGTGTGCGCGCTTGACTGCAGAAATGAGATCGACACCGTCAGGCAGCTCTCGCGGTGCTGCAACGTCTGCAAAGAGTTAAAAAAAAGTCCAGATCCAATACATTCAGATGTGGGCTTTCAGCTGGTTAAGCCGCGGGCTGAAATCGCCGCTTCTCTGCACCAGCGCTTTCGCGACATCAGTGTCACCCGCAAAACCATGAGGGCTGGCATTATCGTGCAGAATGACGGCGTGCTTGTCGCTGCCTGCACGAACAGCTGTTGTGTTAGAATGCTAATGAAATATCGCAGCCATTGCAAGTTGCAGCAGAATGTACCTTTCCATTTCGCGCGGATAGTTGGCATCAGCTTTTATAGCAGCACCGCTTTGTAGCGCGCTTTTTCCAGCTCGACGGGCTCAGTAAGTTTTGTTCCTGCGTCCCGAAGCTTTGGTTTCTACTTCGCCACTTGTTCCCCCGCTACTGGCCAGAGCCCGGTCTTCCCATCGAATGTTATGATCCCGCGGCGGTTGTACCTCAGCCGCGCCACCGCGACCAGGAACATCACTTTTGTCATATGCTGTTTGTTGGGTATCGCGGGATAGGGTTGTTGCTCTTCTGGTGTTAAGTACAAGGTCGTGCTGGTTTTCTTCCCAAAGAACCACTTTTCGTCCAAATGCACACAGTTACTCATATGAGACCCCTCAAAACAAAAGTATATTAGTGGCGTTTTTGAGGTTTTTCGCTAGCGGCATTCAAAGTCAATGGAAAAAATCCTTCCAAAAACACGCAGCGGAGAAAATCATAAAAACTGTGTTGAGGGTCAATTTGAATTGGGTCTAATTTCATTCAATTTGACCATGTCGGACACAGATCCAGATACATTTAGACGTAGTTCAAAGTCCCATTTGAAAGAACAAAATTTACTTGGCTTTTATATACTAAAATCTGAAAACACATTTTTGGTACTTAACCGAGGTAATGTTTTCGAGTGACTCGATCTTAGCAACCATAACAGTGATGCTTTAAAGCAGCGGCTCAATATATAGCTGAGATAAAGAGGTATTTCGGTTTATGCGTGATTTAAAACCTCAAAAATGCCACTAGTATACTTTTTTCAGGGATATTATCCGAAAGAGACAGAGATCATTGCGCATGTACAATAACTGAGATCACTGACATAGCCAATTTGATGAAAAGAGTACGAGCTCCCGCACCTACATTTTCTGAAACCTGTGAGAGACAGAACTCTACTCGTCTCTCCATGTGGAATGCAGTGAGGCTGGAACGCAATGTCACTTTTGCGTGCCAAATTCCAGCGCGTGGTTCCGTGCTGCGCTGAAGTTTCAACTTGGAGGCACGAGTTGCTGCAGCAGCAGCTCGCAGTGATGTCCTGTGCTCGAGCGGGACGGTCGAGAGCCGTTCGCTGATGCTGGCGCTTGTGTGGACGCGCGGTCGCCCTTGCACAACCGTTGGCGCCACGATCGTACTCTGGCGGCGTTCCAAAACCTCACTGATGGTCGCGTGGTTCCGTCCGAAGTGCTTGTGGCCGCTGCCACCTCTACTCTCCTCAGCACACCGTCGCCAAGGCTGCGGCGAACCGAGCAACGATTATGCGCCGCTCGCTTTCTGTGACGTTGGTGCTGCAGCGACTGCGCGACATAGCGAGCAGAAGTGTGTGAAATTGCCTTCTTCCAACCAATGAATTCAGGATTCTTTTTTTATACTACCGTTTGATTCTAACAGCGACAAAGTCTGTTGTGTGGTGCGCACTGCAGATAATTTTTCATATACTTTTGGGACGGAGTAGTATCATGCATGTTTATATCCTGCCTAAGACAGACCACACAACTGGATCAAATCATCGTGAAACCCTTCCAACTCGATTTTAGAATACACTCCTGTGAGAGAATTGCCACTTCAAAATTCGCTCTCGCGGACTTAACTCCTCTACCACCGAGGTTTTTTTCAAAGTTATCCTGGCAGTGCCAGGTTTAGCTTTTGCTACAAATTTTTATATGCGGAGTTTTCTTTAGGTATTTTTGTATTTGGCTTAAATTATCCTGTCTTGTTTAGCATAATATGCCCATATTATGGGCTTATTTGAGCTTATCATTATCCTGTACATCACAGAATATAAAAATCTCAAAATCTCTGCGAGGTTATGTGCTGGGTGGCAAAGCCGTGAAAAGTAGAGAAAAGGAGTGGTTGAGAGCCAGATCCGGGCGAAACGCAAACATTCTCCTTCCATTTCAAACGCGACGCAGCTGCTACTTCCCTCCTCACTCATCGTCCTCCTCAACAACTTCCTCTTCCTCCTCTCCCACGCTCGAGCTCTCAACCGCCGAGGAGTGCGTGTCGGCGTCGTCGCCTGCTGTGCGCGCACTCTGTGGCGCGCCGCTGTGGTAGTGAAAGCCCGCCGGTCTAGCCGTGCCATTGCGACACAGATCATGCCAGATCTGGCTGCATGTCGCCGAGTTTGCTGGTCCTGCGGGGCCGTGCTGCTGCGCCTTCTGGCACAGGTAGATGAGGCTGGCGCTCTTCTGGCTTTTCTACTGCTCCGCCTCGGTGCAATCCTTGCAGCAGAGCGTCGTCTCCAGCGCCTTGCCGTTACGCAACATGATGCAGACTTTGCAGCCGTACGCGCGACGCTTGCGCACCGGTTTGCCAGCCAACATCACGGTACAGAACGAGTCGACTTGCTCGAAAGAGTGCTTAGCAGGAAGGCGTGACTGCCGGCGGACTAGCCCTGACAGTGGCGTGCCCGCCATCGTCTCGATAGAAGTGTCGCCCTGGAAGTCGTTCTCTGACACGCCGAGCAGCGCCGTGTGAATTGCCGTCATGTACTGCGTGTGTGTGGGTAGGCTTTTGCCGGGGAAGCGCTGCGCAAGGATCGCCTTGTGCAAAACGAAGGCGTTGACCAGCGCGAGGTCGACCAAGCCGAGGAAGTTAGTGTGGTAGTACTTGCGCATCTTCACGACGCTCTGGAGCGAATAACGCTGCAAGCGCAATTGGTCGTGCTTGTCTGCCCCTCCCATCCCTCGCTGGTCGTCGTCTACGAGTCGTGGTGACAACAACCGGGAGATAGTCGAGCCTTCGCGCCGCGCCATGTGGACAAACTTGGTCGAACAGCCCGTCGCCAGAAAATGCACCTGCCTGTTGTCCATCCACGACACCGCTATCATGCTCGGGTACTCTTTCGAGACCGCGAGCGATAATGTTCGGGCGCCGTGGCTGCTTGTAGGCAATGTCTTTGCAGTAGCCGAGGCGGACATTGCCGACGTGGTAGGGCTGCCGCTGCAGCAGGATCGACAACAATCAAACGCTGGTGTAGAAGCAATCCGTGATGATAAGCCTATTCGTGGCACCAGCGAGAACCATATCCACGTTGCGAAGCTCAGGGTTCGGCCCTTGGTGCATGTCTGGCTGGTCGCCTGCCACTTTGCCTTGTTACACCTCCGCCCTGACAGGATACGAGAATGAAAGAAGTTAGTGTAAACGTGGCCAATTCAGGATAAGCGACTTTAGCACCAAAAAAATGTCGGGCTGCCTGTAACAGTAGCCCGAGTCTGGATCGCACGTCAGGTAGAGCTTCGTGCCCCATGGGTGAGGTTTCCCCTGCAGGTTCTGGCGCATGGGGTTGTATCGGCACCGTGTGAGGATCATGCCTTCGTCGAAGGCGAGCCGCGCACCAACTGTCATCCCCCGCGTGAAGCTCTCCTTGATCGCGCCGACGAGTGGCTTGACTTTCCATGTCTTGGTTGTCTTCGCCGTAGGGACGCGTTGTCGCTGAGGTGCAAGAACCGAATGACCTCCTCGAAGCGCTTTCTGCTCATGAAGTCGCCAAACGTTCCCTTGGGGACTGCACTGACCTGCTTGACCGTCCATGCTTCGAAAGACGTTCGCGGAAGGGAGCAAGCGTGCGTGCGCAGAGCAGGCCAATGAAATTGAACAGCTCGCTGGGCTTGAAATCCTGCACTTGTCCGCGCGCTTTGTGGACACCGGCTGCCCTCCGAGGTCGACAGCCCGCGTATCTGTCTCTCAGACGCAGCTCACGCTCCGCAATCGCCGCAGTTGACTCTGCTGCAAGCTGGCGCTTGTATCGGTCCATCTCGTCAGCAATGTTGGTCCAGAGCTCCTTGGTCAAAAAAAGGAAGAAGACGCCTTCAATATGGTGCCAACTGCGGTACCGATCGGTGTCGGTACACCCGCGCCGCCTTCCAAAGTCTCGCTGGCCATCTGTACGGTCGAGCTTGTCAGCATTGCGAAGAACAGGATATGTCGCATCTGTGATTTGTTCATATCCTGTATAGAACCTGCCCATGTCAAGAACGGCACCGCTCTTATCCTGGCCAAGACAGGGTACGTACTCGAGCTCCCCTTGTATGTCGTCCACCCGGTTGCTGAGTGCTGACGCAGCTCAGCTTGCGACATGATTCGAACTTGGGCAGAAGTAGGCGTAACATCTGGGGGATCATCGGCGTCCTCTTCCTCGTCGTCCTCGTCAGCAGCCTCGCCATCGCTGTCACTGCCGACGTCGACGACATTGAACGCAGGTTCTTCGTCCAAGCCCAGCACATCACCTCCGACAGACACTTCTTGGGCGTCTGATGAGGTTGGGACAGCAGCTGGTGCGGCCAAAGAGCCAGCGCTTGGTACGGCAGCGGTGGAACCAGCACGTTGCGAGCGTGACTTCGCCACGCTCGCCCTTTTTTGTAGGGGTTTGAGAGGGAGGCGATCGAGCCACTGACGCGGATGAGGTCTGCGCGGGCACTGGCGCGGACGGAACGATCACATGCGCGAACGCGGTCGGCACGGGTGCTTGCGCTGATGTTGCTGGAGCTTGCGCGGATGCAGACGGCGCGACCCGTGGTCGGTGCGCTAGTTCTCGCGCGCTTTGGCACGCCGAACATGAGGTTGTGCGGCCCGTAACGAAACCAATCGTCTGTTCTGAAGAAGACGTCTGTATTGCGAACCGCTGCTTGCTTGTTGGTCAGGCCCACTGACGTGTAGTACAGCGTTACACTTGAGAGCCCCCCTCAGGCTTTGACTGCCATCCAGCGGTGCGCGCGTTCTTCCATACCATCGAGAATGGCACGCCGGCCACTATCGATCGTTTTCGCGGCATGACTTCTGCCGTGTGCGCGCGACGCGCGCTCTGTTTGAAAACGAGGGGGATTTTCAAACAGCGCATGTGTCGCGCAGAAATGAACGGCTAGGATTTGCCGTGAAAGGCGCTGGCTTTGAAAATCTCTACAAATCTGTTGTCGCATCGTGAGCCACTCTGCGAATTATACCCCCAATGTCCGCTACGTCGAAAAATTTCTTGTGAAGCTTTATATTTTGACCTCACTTACCGTTTGTATCGGTGACTTGATCTATGTATGGAAAAACCTTAACCTGGCACTGCTAGGATACGAAAATGATTATCCTGGTAGTGCCAGGATAAGATTAAATACGGTGCTAGAGGAGTTAAGCAGTGATACGCTCGACTTACGGACTTAACCTCCAAGACTGGAGAAAATCTGCACCCCTTTAGCTTGTATCACAAAATTCCAGTACAAGACAGTACCGTGCCTTGCCCGGTGAAGCTCTGGAATTTAGCCCTTGAGGTGTGGGTTGACATGACGTATGCATTGCCGATAAATGCCTTCCCAATGGTTGCCATCCAGTATCAATTTTCCTGTTAAACCTGTATCAAGAAAGTGGTACTGTACAGTGTAAATGTAGTGCCAACACCATCACACTTGCTTCCTTGGAGACAATCATGCAAAAGTAGCTTTTCGTTTTTGTCCTCCTTCTGTGAGAGCAGACAACAACATCTTCCGATACAAGAGCAAGTAGAAGGGTAGTCTGAAATGTAATCCGAATATTTCTGGATGTCTGCCGAGGATAGACAATTCTATTCAGGGGAAACCCCAGAGCTAGCTGCAATCTCGCCGAAACGTACTGCTTATGACCAATTAATATGTGAATTTGTGAATGTGACATGAATGTTCCCTGTAGGAAATTTATTTAAGGATATGTCTTACGAGGACAGACGCAGACCTCTTGAAAAGACCTGAAATTATTTTGAGTTTCTGATTTTTCGAGATTTTTTCGACATATCTAGAAAAGGTCGCATGAAAGTTAACGGAATGTCAAAAGTCAGAAAATAAATTCTGAAAATGTAGACCAAGTCAGATCTCGGAATAACTAGGGGAAAATTCCAGAGAATAAGCTTAAACTTATTCTTTGTATTGATTGTCTTCGTTGATCCCTGTGAAAGAGAAAGTCAATTGTGAAACAGATGTTCAAATTGAAGATGTGTTGGTCGTTATCGTGTAGGTTTTGGGCACATACAGCTTAATGAGTTGTTGCAAGGCTGTATTATACCTGACTAGGAGAGTGCAGGGACGAGTCCCCGCATTCGTAGAGGAAACAGGTCTCCGATCTTGCCAAATTTGATGGGCATACGAGGACCAAGTTACTTTCCCACTAAATAGTGCCCCATCTTGGTCATACTCTGTTTGCGATACGCGTCACCACTTGCCAGATTCGAACACGAGCAAAACGAATTTGAAATTTCATGCGCGTTCAAGTTACATACCTGATACAGGCTAAGACAGGGGTGCAAGCACGAAATCGCAAGCTAAAAACCTGTCATCAAGTGATGCGTGTCGGTGTACCACGGCACGTCTGGTATCGCGATCACAACACTGTCCACTCATCCAAACTGCTCGAGTTCAACACACATGGGTGTGTGACCATTGTCACAAAGGCACACGAAACCAGAACCAACACACGCCTCTCATTTGTGTACTCACTGAAGGCGGTTTGGGCAAACCGCACGAAGCCGACAACTCTCAGTCACATCTCTCACTCTCTCACAGAGCTCACACTCTCGCTTCCCTCCTCACTTGCTCCGCTCCCCCCCCCTCCCCCCAACTCACTCGCTCTCCTCATGCCTGCTGCCTTACTCGCTCTACTCCGCCCTCGCGCCGCCTCACTCGCTCTCTTCGCTCTCCACAGGCTCGTGCGCTGATTCTTGCGCGTGCGTGGCGACTGGCTACGCGGTCGCTTCGCTGTGCCCGAGCGCGGCGGCGGAGACGAGCGCAAGACTGCTGCTGCCGCCGCTCTGTTGACGCGGATCTTGCGCGTCGATTGAGGCGGTCGGTCCCGTTTTCCGCTTCTTCTGCCAGATGGCAGCGCACGACATTTCGGCACCGCAAATCTCGTAACACTCTCTCTCACAACAACACGGGAGGGCCTGGGTAGCCGGCGCAGAACTGCGTCGAAGCGAGGTTGCGGCCGCTGTCGCCCAGTAGCGTTACACCTTGCATGGGTACTGTCTGCGCTTCTTCTCCTCTGCCTACTCCCGCCACTCGTCCACGGGCTGCATCTTGATGCGCGTGTTGGTGCCCAATGTCCTGCGCGCCTCCGTCCATGTACCTGTGGCATACAGCAGCGAGTCAACGATGTCATGTTCAGTAGGAACACGTAGAAAAGATCGCACGTTTGCCGACCGTGTTCCCGTCGACCATGTCACCGTCCTGGAGCTGGATGGGCTCTCGTTGCAGCTGTACCAGGAACTTGACATGCGTGACGGGTGCAGTGCCGAGCGCCTCGTAGAACTTCTTGTGGACAGTGTAGCTTACACGATCGCCATATCCACCATCCTCAGAAAGAGGGATTTGTAGTAGTTTCAAAATACAAGAGCCCGCTGTAGCGAGTACCGCTGGAGGCGGAGGTGGTCATGCACATCAACTCCGCCCATCCAGAGGTGGTCGTTCTTGAGCACTCGGGGGCTCGCTACGTCTTGTTGAGGTCCTGACCGGTCCTTGCGAGCAACGCGGTCAAGTGTAGCGGAGCTTCCGACAGCGAGAAAGCGAAAGGACTTGGAGTCCCACCATTGGATCGCATGCATGTCCATCACGACTTTGCTCTGTGCAATCCTGCATGGCCCCTCGACACACCATCCAGGCAGCTTTTCCGCTTCTCAACGATCGCCTTGCAGAAGCCGAGCAAATAGTAACTCATGAGTAGGAGTTGTAGCGCGAGCGCCACAGACGTGTAGAACCTGTCCACGACCACGACGCGCTTCTTCGAGAACGGTTGGTCGACAAAGACTTGCACGGGGTTACGGACAACTGCGGCGGGTCCTGAATTCATGTGGAAACCCCAACGTCACTTTGGTGCTGCTTTTCTCAACAGTACACCTCAAATCTGAACCAAATGTACAGGATACGCACCAAAAGAGCGTCAGCAAAGCTTTATCTTAAATGATAAGAATAACATCGCGTCATAAAAATACCTGATGCAGTACGCAGTCCGCGCCGCGCACAGCATGAAGAGCTAGGTACCCCAGCGATGAGGCTTGTCTTTCATGAAGACTCTCATCTTGTTGAACGAGGATCTTGACGGTAGCATTGCCTCGTCAAACGACAGCTGCGCCGGCGCTACATACCCGGTTCGAAAGATCTTTTGCAGCGTCCTGATAACACGGCGCAGCTTCCAAGCCCTGCCAGTGCCCGCACGAGGGTCAGCGCTGTCGTTAAAGTAGAGGTCTCGCGAAATCGCCAAGACGGAGTATCTCTGGAGCGTTGTGCTGAAGCTGTAGCGGGATATCGCCCCCTCGTCCATTGTCCGCCATTAGTTTGCCATGCGCTCTCTGTTTGGCATCACAGCCCGAGCGATCAGGAGGCAGATTCAACGTCACACTTCGAACGACTCGAGCGGCTAATCCGCCTTCAGCTTGGCCCGAATGCCCTCGAGAGTTTTCTCCTTGACCGCTGGCTTCTTACGCCGCAGCGCGACATGCCGCTTGTAGGCAGCCTTCGCCCGTGACTCAAGTCGTGATGCCGCGAACGTGTCGCTCTGGGCGGCGATGTGACGCCAAATATCGACCGGCATATAGTAGAATAAATAGCAACTCGGCTTCCTCGACAGCGTCTGACGCTTGCGCTTGGGTCGGAGTAAGAGTCGAACAGCCCAATGTATTCACTTGGGTTGTCGGGGATCGGCACGTACGGAGTTTGCAAGTAATCGTCGACACGCGGCGCAACAGCATCCCCCACCCCGTCGTCGCCAAGCCTCACAGCGTGTTCTCGTCAATGACACCTGACGTAATCAGACTTGAGCCGCCAACTCGTGCCACGTATTCGCTTGCAAACTGGATATCCAATTCGGTCGTTCTCATTGTCAATTCGGGTGAGCCGGGCGCGCTACGAGACCCGACGTCGTCGTATGACTCGTCTTCCTTTCTTTCGCTGTAGGCGGCGTTGGACTCGTCAACACAACCGAACGCAAACATACTGGATTCACAGGGGTCCACGGCGTTTAGGTCGTCGTCCAAGCCGCTGAGGATTTCAGCCGGACGAATCCGATCGTCCTCATCCGTTTCTGCAACCACAGGCATGATACCAGCTAAGTGCTTTGGGAGATACAAGATAAGTGACTAAATACAGGATTACATACCGACTTCGCCATTGTCTTCTTCTTTCTCTTCGCTCTTGAAATCTGCGAATACATACAGGAAACGAGCTTTGTAAGTACAAGACGGAGCCGACATAAAATATAGCACCAACGCACCATCGTCCGGTTCATCGTGGCTGCTCTTATTCTCTTTATCGCCATCGCGGTCTCATAACCGCACACATCGGTTGATCGGGCGATTGCAGAGCCCTCGACTCGTTGGCCGACCTGAAGGAGGGGGTGGAGCAGCGGTTTTAGTCCGCCGGGGTCTTACCAGTGTCGACGAATCAGCTTGCGTGGCGGTAGTGTGAGCAGGAGCAGGAGCAGGCGCACATGGCGTCACAGGCGCGGATGACGTCAGCGTCGCAGGCACAGCCGACGTCGGCGTTGCTGGCTCAGGTGGCGTCGGCATCTCAGATGCAGATGGTACCCCAGGTGCAGCCGGCGGTGGCGTTGCAGCCGCAGGTGGTGTCTGTGTCGTGGGAGTACGTTGCGTAGCAGGTGCAGGTGACGTCGGCGGCGGCGGTGCAGGAGGCGTCGGCATTGCTGCCGCAGTTGAAGTTGGCGGCACCGGTGCAAATGTCAAAGGCATCGCTGGCGCAGTTGACGTCGGCGGTGCTCGTGCAGGCGGTGTCATCGTCGGAGGAGCTTGCACGAGTGACGTACGAGTAATCAAAGCAGCGTTCGATCGAGAATGAGCTATACCAATACAAAGGGTATATTTGTTGAGCGCCGCGCACACACACAACATAAAAAGCGCGACACATACATACATTACGCGAACGCGGTCACATCGATCTCCCCAATGAAGTAATCGGTTTCACGACGCCTCTAAGCCCGTCGCCGCGCGGGCTGATCCACATCCAGCTAGTCTCCAGCGACCGCGCAGGTGGCGGACGCGCCGTCCACTCTTCTTGTCGAAGCCGCCGCAAGATCAGGCTTTATCGCGACGGCATCTCGGCCTGAGTTCTCAACTGCAAATTGTGGAATGGCGCCCGCCATCCATTGTTTGTCGCAAAAATGAGTGAACTGGACCTTTGGGCTGGGTGACATCGTTTTGACTTGACTTAGTTATGAAATATGGGTGACGTACTAATTTGTAGTCTGGATGCAAGGGTGTTAGACACTGATGTGTGGGTCAATGTTCTTTTTCAAAAATATCAATTTCTGGTAGACGAGACATGGAAGGGAGGACTCGAAATAAGACATAGAACATGTTTCAGCGGCTTTGTGCAAAAAATATTTCCGTTTCAGTATATCTTGCTCGAATGTCCTGTTGTGTCTGACACTTAAGGGCAAACGCGATCGACAGAGCGGCATCTCCACATGAAAGCTAGGGATTTTATACTTTAACTAGCCTCGACAACACCTGCATCTACAACACTAACTACTAATACGGCACTCCGGATATCAAAATACCAAAGGAAGCCTTGGTACGCAACATCCCATTCTGCAACTCATCGCTCGACTTTGTTAGCGTTTAGGCCGTCTATTCTAGACCGCGATTGCGCAAGAAACTGTCATGGAGGCTGCTGTTTCGGGTGCCTAGGTGCCCCGCAGCAAGCCACTCAACACTCATGTAAAATGATACTGTCATAACTGTGGTGGGTCATAACAGTCACTAGACTTGCTCTCGTTCCCACGCACCAGTTCTCGGCTTTGGGGTCGAGGGCGAGCTGAAGATAGAAGTATACAGGCGTCTACTGTACAGAGGGCAAGCACGAGCGAGCGCGCGCACCATAGGTAGTCCGTTATATAGGGAGCCGACTGACTCGTTGGCAGGCATCTGACTATACGTTCTACATCATCAAAAGCGAGTTGGAAAGAAGTCAGACTCGGAATAAGGCAGTGGTTTTGTTAGGAGTCGATCTTCACCGTCTCACTCACACGCGTGTATGCGTGGTACTCGCACTGATCTCCAACTGGTGGCTGCTCAACTTGTTGAGTCTGTCGCGGATTACAAAGGGAGCTCCTTGAGATCCGCGTGTGATCGCTCCTTACCTTTTGGTCCCACGCTGCAGAGTCGCGTCGCGCGCCACGACGCTTCGCCCAGCCGCTCTGCTGATCCTTGAGTTTTCTGGCATCCATCGTGGACGGCCTGCGAACCCCGCCATTCCTGGTGCCGCTCTTGTCGGCACAGCATCGTCAGTGGCGGCGCAGCGCCACTGTTCTTAGAGCGGCGCCGAGGTTACGAATATATCTCAGGGGGCAAGTCATTCCCTTTGCAAATACCGTACCTACTATACCAACCCTTTCAAGCCGAGAGCATAGTAGTGTAATTGATCTCAGCTTCTCGCTGAGCACCGTTACTTTGGATATGGATCAGGGTAATTCATGTCTGAGAGCGAGGAAGTCCAACGGAGGGACAGTTGGTGGTGAATCTGTAGCCACGCTGGCCCCTCCGTTGAAGGACCAACACTGGATTTGAATCACAATGCCGCGCCATGCCTGGAGAAGCTCTGAATTCTATCCATTTAGTTTCCTTCCTAGTGTAATTCCAGTAGAGCTGACGTTGAACTGCAGTAGCCAATATTCGAAAATTTGAGCATCAATTAACTGCTGTCACCAATAATATATATGTATAATGTCCATTCTACGTGACATTTCATTTAATTTTGGCGTGTTTTGAATACAAATATGAAGTAGGGGAAGGGTTACGCCCTCCGGGCGAAAGGAAAAAAACTAACGGGTTGCAGCGCTTCGCCTGCGGCTCGCTCGCCTCGCCTGTTCGGGTCGATGCACTCCACTTCGCTCCATACATCTCCGCGCCGAGACCGGTGTCTCGTGAGGTCAGCATAAAGTGTTTCAGGAGATATCGTCGTCGTTTCAAGAAATTGTTTGGCTATATTTTTTCTGTTTCCCGCTACCAGTATTACATGTATGAATTCATCCGGACGTATTGGTGACAGCAGACAGCTCCTTTCAGCATTGGCTGAAGTGAGGCTCAACTGTAATATACCTTTTCACGTCAAAAGTGGCGAAATCGACCATGCAATGTGGGTAATGAATAATGGTTTAAGGAAACCGCAGCTTGAAATGTCTGAAATTGATAATCCAATGTGGCGAAATCAAATGTCCAAAAGCCCGGTGTGGAGCGACCTCACGGCGCTTATGGGATGAAGTCCCACTGTCTCACCATCTGTCGCGACGATTGTGCACAGTGTTGGGGGAACCATCATCAAACACAAGGTCGCAGGGCTAGCCGAAACAATCGCCGAGAGACTCCATGATCGTCTATTGGTTATTCCCGGTAAGTAGTATCACGGGAAGATCTTGTTCTTCTTGGCGAGGTACTCGTTCGGCGACTTCTGGTACTTCTCGAGCATCTTTGCCATGTCCTTTAGCACCTCCGGTTAGCTCTCATCGCAGCGAAGAGGTTTGGCTCCACGAAAGCGTTCCTCATGAGGCCCTTGAAGACCTAGCCGATCGACTCGAACGTAGGCGGATCATCTGGGGTTGGTTGTGAATATCGGGCGAGCAGACGAAAATGCTCTGGAGCGATGCCTTCTGCATCGCGACCGATACCGACTGCGTCCGTTCAGCTTTCATCGTCGCGACTAAGCGTCTTTTGCGACGTGAGCACCCGGTTATTGAAGAACTTGACAAACTTGCCCATGCCGATTACGGTCTGGAGCGCGAGCCGGTTGGTCCCGAGCGTCTCGACGACTCCCTCGAACTGCTTGACCACGAACGTCCTTGAGTCCTTGTGCGGCACGTACTAATGCGTGAGCCATTGCTAGAGGTCATCGACCATTGTCAGCTTCTTCTCCGTCCACGTGCGCGTGCGGGTTGAGCTTGAGCAGGTCTGCGACGTAGCGCTTCAGGTCCTTTGCGTCGACCACGTTCACTTTCCAGATCGGCAACAGAGCGTGGCAGTGGTGGTCCCGCACTGCCTCTGAGCGCTGGTCCTTGTTCAGCGGCAGCACCGTCGCCATTTTGTCACTAGCTCCTTTGTGTCGTTGTGGACCTACCAGCTCTTAGTGAGCTGGTGCTCGCTCGCCCAAGCATGATCTGCTTCATAAACACGCGCGCGCACGTCTGGAACATATCGGTCTGGATTCGTCTCCAGAGCGTTCTCTTCCAGTTGTCGAACATGCCTAACACGAGGTCTTTGAGGTCCCAGATTTTTTGAGCTACTGCAACTTGTGCACCGCCTTGACTGTATTTGATCTAGTGATTCATGACGAAGGTGATCTGAGCTTCGGTCAACATCACAAATCAATTATAAGGATATCGTGTATCACCATGCGCAGGGGATTTAGTTCGTGAGATAGCTTACCAAGGTATTTTACCATTTGGTATTGATATGTTGAGGTGAGGTAACACAAATGTGGTATAGTAACCGTATCCCTAGCAGAATCACTAAAAACCAAAAATATATCAAAGATTCCTTTATCTTTTGGAGGTTTTGTTGTGCCAATAGTATGGCGAAAAATATGATGAATTGTATTGTATATCGGATGGGATCCAATCAGACCTCCAGTCGGACGGCTGTAACTACTCTGGATAGAATCCAGAGAATTTCGCGCACTCAAGCGAAGCGTCCGGTCGCAAATGCACTCCAAAAAACATTGGTAGATGCTACGGTAGAATATCATGAAGATTCCAATCAGATACATTGTCTTGCTTTCACTATACTGCATAAATAGCCAATCGATTTGAGTATCTCCTTCTTATTATCCAATTACAACGTTTCAACAGCTCATTTTGACCAATCATTGACCAGTAGTGTCCCGAATTTAGATTCCAACCATTCCAACAATATTCCGTTGGAAAGTTTTGGCGATATTTAATATGCTATACAAAAAGCAAGTTATTTAGGACAGTGCAAATATCGTCTTCGTCCCAACCCAATCTGAATCACACTCGAATTCAAGCAGTTCGCGATGTCGGTCGCACCACTGATTCCCGCCAACAGCCAGCGCAGCAGAACGATACCGGTCAAGGCGTTCGACACGTACCTGAAGGCCGAGTACATCACACTAGCGGATGCGCGAGAACGCAGTATCCAATTCCTCACTGTTAGGACTCTATGCATTATATTGGACAAGTTTGCCATGTCGCTAGTTGAGAAGGACGGTCGTCTTGGCAAGCCTCTCTCTTGGAACTCGGTCCTCTCCTACTTCGGCGACGTCAAGAACATGCTCTTCGAGGACTATCCACAACAAAGCCAGCTCGCAGCTAAATGACTGCAGAAGATACTTTCAACAATAGATCGCTACTGCGCAAAGCGATCACAATTAGGTGTGGTGAAACAGGCACCTCTGTACACGAAAAAGGATCTCAGTAGTGTCAAAACCAATCTACGACAGTGCTGGGACATCAAGCGAATGCCTGGACACGGCCTTCGCCACAATGCTCGGATGCACAGCAACTCGAGAAAAAACACCTCTCAATCTCCCCAGGTGCGCTTGAGTTACACTTGAATTGCTGTACGTGTATTTGGTGGTGCAGCTGACATGGAATGCAATTTACCAGGCAATGTGTTGTTCCTCAGATGTAAGAGAGTGAAGACGGCAACACAGGTGGGTGTCTCACTCTTCAAAGACCCACACGACTTCTACATTTGCCCTCTTCACGCTCTCGGTGTCGCTCTAGCACTACAAGCATCGCCGGATCGACGCATCTTCCCGCAGTTCGTCAACGCTCCGACCGGGCCGGACGACCTGGGGGACTGTGCTGATGACGAGATCGGATTATTCGACCTTCTCGAGCTGGACGAGCTGACGATTATGGCTGACCAAGCAGCGCGAGGCAGGAAGAACAACGCAGCACCACCCGGAGCGCACGCGTTCGTGAACATGCTTCTGAACAACATCACCAAAATTGTAAGCGCTAGTAATGCAGGAGTCAGCACAAACCTGTCATCCGACTCATATAGGCGCGGCGGCGCAATGCAGGCGAATGCTGACGGTGGGCTGAATCCACTCTGAGTAATTGAGCGAGGAGGGTGGAGCATGTCGCACGTCAGCAAGGCGTTCGAGTACACGCTGGGGAGAACTCGAGAGGACCAGAAGGTGGCGCGCCAGCTGAGCGGATAGGCACCACAGGCGCAGGCGGCTCTTCCAGGCCTACCTGCTCGGACTCACTTGTGTTGGTCAGTGTTCGTGGCTTGCAACGCCGCCTATTCTCGGCCTCTATCGGTTTACCTGTTGAAAACAAGAACATCGATCAGCAGGTGCTCGACACGCTCACAGCAACTCTGCTTCTGTATTTTCTGGATATGCGCACACATCGTGAAGAAACATATGCATACAGAGAGTGCGCGACGTGCTGGCCGTCGAAGGAATTAGTGTGTCGGAGCTATTGGTGTGGTCTGTCAAACTGCGAGCTTCTTCTGCGAGGCCGACAAACCCGGTGGCTGCTGACACGACTGACAGACCAGATCTTCAAGCCCTTGTCGAGCGCCAAAAGGCTGTCTTCGACCAAATTCTGCTCAAGCTGTCTCGACTCGAAGAACGTGTTCAGGGACTTGAAGTCCGCGCGACCCCCACCCATGGTGCGGCCCATAGTCAATACGCGCAGGGGTTCGGCCCAGCGCCGGACCTCAGTACGTCACCACCGCCAAAACGTACGCGCGATCAACCTGCCAAGTCACTCAAGTCCATCTGGTACGAATGGTTTTGTACCGAGCCACGCGTCTACCACTCAACTTCTGTGATCAAGCCAAATCAGCACGGGTACCGACACGCCGTCGTGTACATGATGCTGTTCTTGCTGGGTGGGTTCGAGCTGGACGAGAGCTCGTTGCAGTTCAAAGCTCTAGTGGTGGAGATTGGGAACCAGGCAGCTGCGCTGGCTGTGGCCTTCCTGCGCGCCAACGACTCATCTGCTGCTGCATCGGGCTCAGCTGTCAAGGTGCTGCGACTATTGCACAAAGACGGTAGACTCGACACGCATCCCTCTTCTTTTCGTCAGCTGGGGGACGAAGGGCGTGTTGCCGATCCAACACCGCCTTCCGCATTGCCGAGCATATTGCGCTTCGGACGAGCTGCGCGATGATCCGTCACTGGTGAATCTCCTGGCGCCTCCAGGCAATAGCGTCTCAAGAGCAAACATGCACAAGACAATGAATATACTTGCTTGAACGCTCACCCCGCTGCCGAATTGCAGCACAGGTTGCTCACTGCATGCTCATGTGATGGAAGCATTCGAATAACTCCGCACATCTAATGAGGTCAATTCTATGTAGGCGCACACAAACACACAAATGCCAGCTCAATCCCTTGATCGCGCACGCACACGCCCGATGTAGGGCTCACACTCGCAAGTGTCGTACCAGCAGTCCACACTGCGCACTCAAATGTGCCACTGCCGCACTACTGCAATCCGCCGCACCAACTAAACATACCAGCATCAAATCGCAACTACAGCACGCCACAGAACGCCAGCATCACGCAAAACCAGGTCGCCGTCAATGCCACGCAGCTTGCCGATGTACGCCAAAACACGCGAAAGCACGCTAACAAAGCACAGCAAAACGCGCTAAACAATTCCCAAACTCGCCAAAGAACGCCAAAACATGCTAAAGCCCTCAATCACATTACTACGGCGCCTTATAAGACGCCGCAGCCCTCCAACCACGGTGCCATCACGCGAAATCGCGTCTGCAGCACAGCGCAGCATCATACACCATTGCAACCCAGCCCGAAACCGTCCGGACCACGTGAGCACAACGCCGCAGCGCTCAAAGCATGCGAGCGCCGCGTCAGAGCACGTCGCATCGCCCTCAGCATGGCAGCAGGACGCCGTAGCGACCGCAACACGCCAGCGCAGCTTCGCAGCACACCGTAAACAACCAGCTTAGCGTCTCAACACGGCGTGTCGTGACTGCATCACATGATAGCAGCACGAGTGAGCGCTCGCCCCAGCACAATCTCGCCACCCAAACCGCAAGCGCTTACCCGTCCAGTCGCTCAGTACTTGTTTGTGAAATTGTACAGTCAATTTGACTGAGTCAAATACCTTCCACCTCTATATTCGTGTGTGGCACGCATTGATTCGAACGTTTCGAACATTGGAAACTTTACGGTATGGTCCATGGTTATAATTTTATTCTTTGAAAATTTTCCAGAGTTATTCTGATATCTAACTTGGTCTACCTTTTCGGGTTTTTTTCTAATTTTTTTTCTGATTTTTGAACGTTCGGGCAGCCTTCATGCGATCTTTTCTAGATATGTCGGGAATTTTTCTCGAAAAATAAAACCTCGAAATAATTTCAGGTAGTCCAAAGAGGTCTACGCCTGTCCTCTGAAGACATCTTCTAAAATGAATTTCGTACAAGTAACATTCATGAGATAATTATAAATACACATAATAATCGGTAATAAAACGGAACGTTTTTAGCGAGAATGTTGCTCGTTCTGGGGTGGGAGACAATTCTTTCCCTTGTATAGAAATGTCTGTCCTTGGCAGACATCTCAAAATATTCGGATTATATTTCCGACTACACTTCTATCCGCCCTTGTATCTAAAAATGTTGCCGTCTGCTGTCACCGAAATAGGACAAGAAAAACAGAAAGCCACTTATGCATCATTGTCTTAGGGCAAGCAATTCTGACGGTGTGGGGCTGTTCTTTACAGTGCCACTTTCCTGGTACATGTATAAGAGGGAAATAGATACTGTATGACAACTATTTAGAAGGCGTTTATCGTCAATGTATACATCATGTTAACCCACACAAGAAGAATTAAATTAAAGAGCTTCACCAGGCAAGACACGACACTGTGTAAATTACACAAATTGTGACTTGTCCATGTTTCGTCCAGGACATTTCCATGATTTTTGAGAGGACCAAAACCCCTTGAATTCGATGAAAGATACACGAAATGTATCGAAACGTCGCCGTCGTTTTCATTTCTAAACTACTTGCGCTATGGTAATCTATTTACGTCCATGATTTGTTCATGTTTCAAAGTATGACTTTTCCAGGAGTTGAGCTGCTTTGCGCCATCACACCCAGATTTCCCCCAGTTGGACTAAGCAGACTCATGGAACCAGAACACAACGGAGATGGTCTGTAGGTATGATCAGCAGGCTCGCGGTGCGTTCACATTCTATGGTATGTAACTAGTTGCTCCCTTCAAGGAGGAACGTCAGGAGGTCAACTCGGTGGCAGGCGAGCGAGCAACGTGCGGAGGGATCGAGTGACACTGTCTTGTTGACCAGTCTCCTGAAGTGGAAGCACACCAACAGTTTACAGCTGAACAAAGCTGGTAGTTGTACCTGATAATCATGGACACAAAATGGACAAGTACTGGACAAATCATGGACTCAGAATACGAAACATGAACAATGCATGTATTTACCGATTCGTCTTGTGGGTGCAACTCACGAGCAGCATATCCGAAAACTGGACCTACATCTCCGGCATGTGCCTGGTTGTCATCGAGATCACGCTGGTGTAGCCGTCTTCAGATTCGTCCACAGTCACGACGTTGCACTCGTCCTCCTTCACAAACTGCACGATAATGGAAGCGATCGCAGCATAGTCATAGACCCTGGCGCGTCATGTCCCGGCCGCGATCACTGTGGCCACCTTCGACTCGGTGCCCGCGCTCTTGATCCCACAGGGCGATGGATAGGTGCTGAACGTCTCTTTGTCGTTTGAACGGTTGTGTTGTACAACAGCATGCTTCACCATCAGGCATCACGACACTTCGACCTTCATCGGATGAGTTACGAAGGCGAACGGGCAGCAGTGAACCGACCGTGGCGGCGCCGGCGTTAATCGCGTACTCTACCCTTTTGATTCCACTCGTGGGTGCAGGTGTAAATACGTTAATATATCTCCAGCTCCTGTTGGACATACGGCATCGCTCCGCCGCTCTGAGCAAGCTTCGTGCGAGAAAAGGGTTTGTTGGGTTTGGTGCAGCTCAACACCTCTGCAACTCGGATGACCTGGCACGTCTCTTCAGAGTACTTGCGGGGATACTCGCACCACGACGACTAGCCACTGTGCACGGCCTCCGGGATGGAACGATGATGTTGTTGGCCAAAACATGCACACGTCCTGGACGAGCCCTGGATCCACGATTCGAACCTTCGCTAGGTTGTTCGTCCTCACTCCTTTCCTCGTCTGCTCCTTATTGGCCTCTTAGACACCCGACTCCACATTCCTGCGTGGGGACCGTCCGGAAGCCGACGACGCTGCGCTGGTCGACTCGCCTCGAGTCAAAATTCCTGCGACAAGCACGCTCTCCCTCTTTTGCGTCGTTACTCCCGTACAGTACTTCGTCGACGGCAAGCGTGTGACACGCTTGCCGTCCGGCGCGAATCTTGCGGGTTGGTTCTCCTCCCGCTCAAGCTCACGTACGGAGCTGTCGGCGGATGCAATTAGAGCGAGAAGCCGCGGGCCCTTCGGCGTGTGACGGGGCGGAAGTCTGTGAGGCGAACGTGGTCTCCGTCTCCGAGCCAGGAGGCGACAAAGCCACGGCTGCGCCACTTGCTCGTCTTTGCACGCTCCAGGGCCTTCAACTTGTTCGTCCGCATCACCTGCTTCAAAACACGCGTGATTAGACGCTGTTCTTCCCTCTCTCGATGCAGCAGACGCTACCCACCTTCCAGTGTGCCCGTAATCACCACGTCATGAAGCCTATCGTCCGAACGGTCGGTTTCCATCGGCTCTGGCTCACACGTGTCATTTTCGAGGTCGTTTTTAATCTGTGATGCAGTCACGCCTGTCAGAGGTCACCATGACACTTACAACGCACCACCGCGAGGTCACACTCTTTGATCTTCGCGTCTGCTGCTCTCTGCTTCTTTGAATGCGCGCGTGCAGAAGGCTGCGAGCCGAGTGCCATGGTTTCTCGCCGATTTGAGCGCGGGGGGGAGATTTTCCGAATGCGTGGTAGCCACTCGGCGCGCAGTATTTCAACACCTCCAGGTCCGCATGTTGTCTTAGACAACATATTGCTTTCTTATGAACTCACTTTGAAGTGATCTCGCCACGTTAACATGTATTTGACCTTGGAAGAACTAGTAAGTGAATTAGATGCCTTAACAACTCTTCTTGTTGAATAACTTTGTTCTCCCTTGTTATTAAAAGTCATCAATTCACAATTCAAATGTTAACACCCAGTCTATGAGCGAAGGAGGCTAAGCCCCATCCATACAACTTTTTCAAATGTGAAAAAACTTTTCGAATACTGCTCAGATCAGCGCGGTCAGACATTCATATGAAAGCTCTTTGAGATACATGCAGGACCATTCAAACACATTTCCTGTCTGACACGTATGAGCTGAGCTATGGCGATTTCAAAAATCTTATAATCTGTCGGCTCGACGAAAATCTTGTAATTTTGTCTCACGGCTTGGGAGTAATGCACTTTATCTGTCCAAAACGAAGCAGAAAGTGCATAAGCTCAGAGAAAATCTCACAATCCTGCAATATATAGCAACTAGGCTAAACCAAGACGTACAAGCTACCTTTGCAGCTAATTCTCACCAGCAGTTCTAGTGACCTACATTTGTACGTCTGACATCATGTACGCTTGATGTTGGTCAAAAAGACGTATCGCTTTTCAAAATCTAATAATGTAATTTCTTGACATCACCGGTACCTAAAATGGTAATTTTCGAGTTCTCGTGATTTCGTAATATTAATGCTGCCGCATGTGATGCTTTTTGAGGACGCAAACTCGTGCGTCCACGCCGCACGAACCAGGGGCATCTGAACACAAATTTTCGTTGTGTTTCAATTAGAATTGACGATGTTTTTGGTTTTGTCGGAAATTTTCGGCCTCCATGGCTCAAAGACTGGGTGTTAAGCATGTTGTCATTCGGCATTGGACGGACAACATATTAAATTACCGTCGGTTGTATTCCCGGGCCTGGATGTGTTCAATATACTATATTTGCGGCTGGAAATAAAACATTGCAGTTTTATAACCCTTCGATCATGGACGATACTATTGTACGTATATCCACAAATCCTGGACAAATCATACCCTTACCACTCTTGCCAACCATGGATCATACCACTCCGTTCCTGAAAAGAGCACGATCCCACGTTTCCGGTCAAAAGCCCGAAAATTGACATAATTTGAGTATGTGGTACCAGTATGTGATTACGAATGAAATAATAAATGCTCTGATTTGGCGAGAGAAAGACTCAAATGTCATTCCTCCCAACGAGGCCAAATTGATAGTGAAATTAATCAAATGGCTTCAAAACCAGATTATGGGAGAAAAAAGTCACTCTGAAAAAGCACTAAAAGCACCGTATCTTAATGAATTAAATCGTTTACGAACCACTCTGTACACATACATGCAGCCAATGTTGAGACCTTCCATTTGCCACTAAAAACGTAAAAATTGGTGAAAAATTGATGAAATACGGTCACCGGATAAGGCTTTGTGCTCTTTTTCAGGAACGGAGTACTACCTAGTAGTACATAGCATTTGGCGGCACTACTAGAGAGAAGCCTCAGTGGGGGCTTCACTGTTTTCCATTGTAACTCAATAGAGATACATGACAGGTCATGTAAATTACCAAACACCAAAGAGCGAAGAAACCGAGGGAGCGTAGCCGAAGCAGACATGTCAGGCTGCCAAGCGAAGCGGCGCCTGACATGATCTGCGTAGGCGGGCCCAGCGGCCGAGGTTTACTGAGCGGAGAACACAACACGGTCCAAGAGTTGATTTTTCTTTCACCCGAGCGCGGAGGTCCGGAGGACCGAGAGCGCGAGTGAAATCCAAATTATCCAGGTATATTGTATTTTTCTTTTTCTCGGGCGTCTCTCCAGTCTGGACGCATAAATACGTACGATAATTATAGAAAATTACAGTTACACTTGATCTGATACGACGGGAAACTTGGGACAACGGGCAGTCAACCTTGTCGATGACGTGCGCCACGAACGAGCTACACGACCGACCAACGGCAAGTACGATCTTCTTTGTGCATTCGTTATGCACCAGCAACCGGGATTGAACGCGTACAGGACCAAGGCTTCAACGAATGCAGCAGTGTCAGCCCGTCGTCAGATGATATCAGGGGTGAGCTGATGGAGGTGAGCGAGGATGATGGCAGCGAAAAGGACAGACTCTACACGGGTAGAAACAGCGAAAGGTCCGTCGAGACGACTGGAGACAACGAGTCGAATTACGAGGAGACCAAGACCAACGACGACTTCAGTTTCGAGTACGACGGAGCGGGTGTCCGAATAGCGAGAGATATTTAAATCGGCCGTGAGCGAAGATGAGAATAGTTCAGCACTTGACAATATAGACTGTTGCCACATGACCAATGGATATGACCTGATAAATCCATTGCATGACCAATTGACATGACCAGACCTGTTCCTGACCAAAAATGAAGCTTACCACAGGAGGTGTCAATATTCAAGCTCGTATGATGCAGCCCAACCACCAACAATGGGCACAAGGCTGACGTGTAGATCGCGCGAGTTGGCGAAAGCTAAAACAGAAGCTCAACACGATATTGCTAGTGCTCAGAGCGTGCATCCGTCACTCAGTGAAGGCGCAGCCAACAGCCATAGCGCCGGGAACATTGAGGCAGGCACAGTGAGCCACATCCTTTCCACAACTCACTGATCACAAGACCAACACTCTTTTTAAATCATTTCTCGTAGGAGTACCGAAGTGAAGCGTACAGATAACGAATATTCGCAACGCCCACCGATTCAACATCAACCACGTAGTGAATTTGTCCAGCGGGGACAAGAGAAGCGCAAAATCAGTGTGCCCATCCCAACCAATGAAAGTGAGGTAAAATTTTAAAGTACGTTTTGACTTTAGTTGAGATAGATTTAACAAGCAGTATCTGACTCAACTTCACCTTTTTTCGTAGGTGACTGTGGCAACGTAAAATCAGCTACGCATCACAGAGCGAAGTTTGACACATCATTAGAAAGCCTGGTGCGTGCTGAATCTGCGGCATGTTTAATGTGCTCAAGAAGACGCCTAGACACAAAGATATCGTCCCCAGCACCTCCTTAACTCCTTCGAACTGCTGGCATTTTGCACATCAGAGACACACCTTTTTCGAGTTATTTTTTTCGAAATGACACGAAATTTGTATTCAAATGTCCAACCGATTTTGGCGTCAAAAGCGATTGTGCCGCACAGAGCAGTATGAGACGAAGCCAGCGCAGTGGAACCGAAAAAGAAAGGCGGTGAAAAGGGAAAAACTTGAAAACGTCATAGAAGCCTTTTCTGATGACTACAAATATGAATGACAGAGGTGCAAAATACTTTACAAGTGAAAAAGGTGTGGCAAGGGCACTCCAGACCT
>JAASGD010000101.1:0-38271 GCA_023334115.1 Globisporangium megalacanthum
CCCGAGTGCGCGAGTTTGAAACCGACTTCATCGCCGGCGTGTCAACAGACACAGCCGACTTTCAGACCAGAAGTGCAAGCGCGTTTCTCGACAACAAAGCGTTGTTTGCTGCTGTCATCAAAGCAGAAGAAGAGCGGGCTCAACCTCTGGTCGTGGTGCATGGGACCAATTGAGTTCTGCCACCACTGCAGTCCCAACTTGGGACTCCCAAGTTCACCAATATCCATGTATTTTGCCTCTCATTCACTATGGTGTATCTACAGCCTGGCCGCCACTGTGCGGAACATTGTCTCGAGTGCCGCGACGAGCGCGTCGACCTCGTCCTCGCTGTTGTTCGCGTGGATGACGATCCGGAAGCGCTCCGAGCCCTTCGGCACCGTCGGCGCGCGGATCGGGATCACACGCACGCCACGCGCGACCAGTTCCTTCGCGGCAGTCAGCACCGCGTGGTTCCCTTGGAAGACAACGCCCTGGATCGGCGAGTCGCTCGGTAGCAGCGCTGCCCTCGGGATCGCGGAGCTCGCGCCCACGCGGCGCTTAAAGTACTGTACGAGCGCCAGCACGCGCACGCGCTCGGCGTCTGCGACCGCACAGTATTCGTGGGCGACCTGGACAGCCACGAGCTGTTCAAACGGACTCGCGGTCGTGTAGATGAACGACCGCGCGTAGTTGACGAGGAAGTCGACGAGGACTTGAGAGCCACACACGACTGCGCCATGGCACCCAAGGGCTTTCCCGAACGTGTACACGCGAACGCTGACGACGTGCGGCTGAGCGTCGAGGCCGAGCGCGCAGGCGAGGCCGGCGCCGTGCGGACCGTACACGCCGACACTGTGGGCCTCGTCGACAATGAGGAACGCGCCAAACTGCGCGCAGAGCGCCGTCATTGCACGCAGCGGCGCGACGTCGCCGTCCATCGAGTAGAGCGACTCGACCACGACAAACACGCACCCAGTACTGTCGCTGGCTGCTGTGTGCAGCTGGGCCGCGAGATCGTCGACGTCATTGTGCCGGAACGCGTGCGCATTGCCGTTCGCGTACGAGCGGCTCAGTCGCATGCCTTCGTGGCATGAATTGTGCACGAGCTCGTCAAAGAGCAGCACGTCGGTCGCCTGCGGCACGCTCGAGAGCACGCCGAGGTTCGCTGCGTAGCCCGAGTTGAACAGCAGCGCAGCCTCGCTATTGTAGAAAGCGGCGAGCTCGCGCTCGACGCGCATGACGTACCGCGAGTTGCCCGAGATGAGCCGCGATCCGGTCGCGCCAAGTGTGCGCTCGGGCGAATGCGCCAGCGCGGCCGTGCGCGCATCCACGAGCTCGCGCAGGCGAGAACTGGTCGCAAAGCCCAGGTAGTCGTTGGAGTAAAAGTCCACGCATTCGGACGGTGGCGGTGCCTGCAGCGTGCGCAGCGTCCCTTCGTGCTGGCGCCGCTCGAGCGCGCGCCGCAGCGCCGCGTCCAGTGCAGAGTCCGACGTTGACGGTGGCATCAGCAAATTAATTGCTGACACCAATGACGTTTCCGTGGTGTTGCGTGAACCGAGCTGAAACGTGACGTTACTATAGCGATGAAAACCAGGGAGTCAACAGTGAGATACACCACGGACGTCTGCTTGACTTGATTTCTTCTCTATCAGATATTCCTATGTCCCATCGAAACAGAAGTTTGTGTGGGATGTTGCCCCCACTACAAAATCTGATACAATGGGATTTTGTAAAAAAATAATAGAAAAAACCTAGTATAATATACGGACATTTTGACAATTCGAATTTTTCGACACTGCACTGACTTTTTGCACTATCAATAATCCACTGTGTCCCATTCGAATAGAAATTTGTACCACAAAGTGCCCCATTGCACCGGTATTACATTTCGAGTTGAGTACGTCATCATCGTGATGCTCCGAGGCGGTATGACGCGGCACTCGCTGCTCGCACGCGCAGGAACTGGAACTGTGTTGAGCCGTTCGCGCCTTCCGCCTTCTTGGCGCTGGTTCAGTCGGAAGGTGCGCACGCTCGCTCGCGTTGATCCTAGCCCATGCACCTGCCAATCGTCCCTCTAACACTGCCAAACGACTCAAGTCGACGATTGAGATCGGGGGCGTGGTGGCACCTGTAGGCGATGCAAAGGTATGCGGATTCGTGGTCGCTTGGCGTGCAATATCTAAACACGAGGGAATCTGAACACAGCGACCGTCTGCTCGTTTCGTGCTCGCTGGTTGGGTGGTTGCGATATGGCTGGCTGGCGCAGTCGAAGGAGCTCGTGCCGCGCGGGTATCTCCCCCAAGCCGACCTCTCGCAGGAGCTGCTCGGCCACTTGCGCTGGATGCTGCAGAAGGACGTGCTCAAACAGGACATGTTCCTCATCGGGTGCGTGCTTTGCTTGTAGAAACAAGCAGCGTGGCAGGATGGACCGTGACCGCTACCAACGGCTTCGTATGTGGGTATGTGCGTCTTCCTGTCCAGGCCTCCTGGCGCCTCCCGACGCTTGCTGAGCATGCGCTTCTGCGAGCTCCTGAACAAAGAGGTCGAGTACATTGCGATCTCGCAGGACACGACCGAGTCCGACCTCAAGCAGGTACGTTACGGCCGGTCGCAGCTGTGTTTCGAGTGGAACACACACACGCGCTCGGTGAGCTGAAGATGTGTATTGAGACTCGCAGAGGCGGGAGATTACGGGCGGTGCCGCCGTGTTCACGGACCAAGCGCCAGTGCGCGCAGCGATCCACGGCCGCGTGCTGGTCATCGATGGTGGGTCAGGGAGCTGCTTCATCGCGATCCCGCGACACATGTGGGTGGGTCCATGCTCACTGTGTATCCTATCCCTTCGCTACTTCCAGGCCTGGAGAAAGCGGAACGCAATGTGCTGCCAACGCTCAACAACCTACTGGAGAATCGGTGCGGCGCTCGGCTTCGGACGTGTCTGCTCTTTGATTGGATGCGTGTGTGTGTGTGTGGCTCACAGTTTGTGTCCACAGGGAGATGATGCTCGACGACGGGCGGTTCCTCATGAAAGCAGAGAGGTACACGTCTCGTCGCTTGCTGTTAGCTGGTGCCTCGGTGAGATTCTCACTGCCCAGTCGTGTTGTCCTATAGCTACGACGCACTGCTGGCTGCTGGGTACTCGGCAGAAGACCTCAGCGCTCAGAATCTCGTTCGCGTGCACCCCGACTTCCGCGTCATCGCGCTCGGTCTCCCTGTGCCGCCGTATCCCGGCCGTACGCTCGACCCGCCGCTTCGCTCGCGCTTCCAAGCACGCAGCGTGCAGCCGTCGTCGCCTGGAACGCAGCTCGAAGCGCTCGTGTCGGTCGCTCCAAAGGTGCCCGTGAGCATCCTCGAGCGGCTCGTCGGCGTCCGGGAAGCGGTGAACGCGATCGAGGCGTTGCATGACGGGACCGCGTCTGGCCAGCGGATGCCCCACTTTGACTACCTCTCGCTCGCGCACTGTGCGCGCGTGTTGGAGCGCTTCCCACACGCGAGCTTCCCGAGCACCGTCAAGCGTGTGTTTCCAGTGCGCACCGAGGTCTTTGGCGCCAAGGCGGCGGCGAACTGCGCCACGCTTGACCGCATCCTCAAGAAGTTTGGCAAGAACCTGAACGTGTCCACAGTCACGGTCGAGAGTGTGTCAAAGCTAACGCCGTCGGACCTCACAGCGACAGTGACGTTCCGAGCATCAGGAGACACAGACAGCCACGTTGGTACTGTAGCGGTGGTGGCGGTTCCGTGCGGCACGACGACTCCAAAGGCGAGGACCATGCGCGGGTTCGTGGAGACGGACGTGCACGCGACGATCTTGAGCGAGATGATCCAGGACCACGCTGTCGGCTCGGACCTGTGTATCTTGGGCGAGAAGGGCAGCGGCAAGTCCGACCTCGCGCGCCTCTTTGCACTCCGGCTGGGCTACGCGACCGAGCTCTTTAGTCTGTTCAAAGATATGACAGCCCGCGATCTCCTCCAGCGCCGGTCGACCGACGCTCACGGGAACACGAGCTGGGAAGACAGTCCGTTGATCCACGCGGCTCGCAACGGGCACGTCGCGATCCTTGACGGCGTGCACCGGCTTGGCGGCGACAGCCTCGGCGTCCTCCAGCGTTTGGTGCAGGACCGTGAGATCGACTTGGCGGACGGCACGAAGCTCCTGGCGCAAGCCAAGTACAACGCGATCCTAGCCGACGCAACAGCAAGCGGTGAGCCAACACCGGCGCTCGCTCGCGTGTTCCCAATCCACCCGTCGTTCCGCGTCATTGCGATCGCAGAGTCCGATCCCGTATCGCTAAAAGCAGCGCCGGCGCCGGGCCGGGAGTCGACGACGGCGTGGCTCAACTCGGACAGCATTGCGATGTTCACGTTTCATCACTTGCCGGCCATGACGACAGCGCAGAGCGAGCACGTGGTTCGGTCGCTGTATCCACTGCTCCCAGACGAGACCACTCGGTGCGTGGGCATGGCTGGGTAACCGACAGGGTCCTAACCTGCCTCTTGGGTGGACACACTGACGCCGTGCTGGTTCCCTTCACTGCCGCTGTCTGCAGGCTGTTGCTGGCGTTCTCTGAGAAGCTCCGGCGTGCGAAAGAAGCGAGCGCTGACAGCGACTACCTGTCGCTGAACCTGTCGGCGCGTCAGCTGCTGCGCGCGTGTCGCCGCTTGAACGCGTTCCCAGCGCAGTCGCTGCAAGACCTGCGGCCGCTGCTCCACGACACGCTGCTGACGCAGTTCCTCCCGTCGTCGTGTGTGCGGCTCGTGGACACGCTGCTGGACGAGTGTGGTGCACCGAGTGCAGCTGCCGCGCACACGGCCGAGCAGCACCGACCGACCGGTGCGCTGACGTACCCACACACACGAGCACGACGCAATAGGGCTCGTTGCTGACGTGCCTGGGGCTGCTGTGGTTGCCTTGTTCTGGTCGTTTGAATCCCAGACACGATCGAGGAGCGAGATGGACGGCTATTCATCGGCGAGGTGTCGCACCCGATCCAGACGCCTGGGAACCCCGAGCTGGTGCCGCAGCCGCACTACTTTGACATCCCCAAGCACACGCGGACGATGAAAGAGATGCTGCAGGACGTGGTCGCGGGCCAGAAGCACATGCTGCTGATTGGGAACCAAGGCGTGGGCAAGAACAAGCTCGCAGACCGCTTGCTCCAGCTACTCCAGCAAGAGCGCGAGTACATCCAGCTCCATCGCGATGTACGTCGTCCGTACGCACAGATCTCGTGTGGATGGATGGATGCCCAGACGAAGCGCTGACGCTGCCTCCGTGTCCTGTATGTGTATGGGCTTCTCAGACCACTGTGCAAACGCTGACGCTCGTGCCGTCGCTCATCGACGGCCGGATTGTGTGGGAGGATTCACCGCTTGTTCGGGCCGCCAAGACCGGGCGGACACTGCTCGTCGACGAAGCCGACAAAGCGCCGCTGGAGGTCGTGTGCGTGCTCAAGGGACTCATCGAGGACGGCGAGATGCTCCTGGTACGCCCGACGGCTCGCATCGCATCGCACGACACGAATGCTGCTAATCTCGCGATGCTGTGCAGGGCAACGGCAAGCGCCTGATCGACCCAACGAAGGTGACGGTCGAAGCGTGGCACGACGAGGACCAGATTATCCGGCTGCACCCGGACTTCCGCATGTGGGTCCTGGCGAACCGTCCGGGGTTCCCGTTCCTCGGGAACAACTTCTTTCGCGAGATCGGCGACGTCTTTGCGAGCCAGTACGTCGCCGCTCTTGGCTCTTGACGGGTGGGGTGGCTGTGGTGAGGACGACAGTAGTAGCAGAGTGTATGAAGCGCTGAAACGCGGTCTGGTCTGGTTTGTGTGTGTGCCCGACAGTGCCATTGAGAACCCGGACGAGGAGTCCGAGCTCGCGTTGCTTACAGCGTATGCGCCGACCGTGTCTGTCGACATCCTCCGACGCCTGTGCCGAGCGTTCGCAGAACTCCGTGAGCTGGTGGACCGTGGCGTGATTACGTACCCGTACTCGACACGAGAGGCGGTCGCGGTCGCGAAGCACTTGGAGCAGTTCCCGAACGACGGCGTCACGTCCGTGCTCGTGAGTGCTCGTGAGTAGGAACGCGACAGAGAGGGAGGGAAGGAGTGCTCACGGTTGTGGTTGCTGTCTTCCTAGGAAAACGTCCTGGCGTTCGATGCGTATGACGCGAACCTTCGCAAGCAGCTCTCGGAAGTCTTCCTCAGGTACGTCCACAGTGTTCGTTGCCAGCCGCCTCGTGCGCCCGAGTGTGCAAGTGTGATTGTGAAAGGATGACGTGTGTCGTTCGTATGTGTATGGATGGATGTGTGTAGACACGAGCTGTAGAATGGAGAAGGAGGAGCTGTTGGAGGTGGTGACAGTCGAATCTAAGCGCGCTTTGCCCTCGTCTCACTTGCTTGGTTTCGTGCGACTTGGTGCCGCTGTAGCCATGGGATCCCGCTCTCCGCTACCGGAGAGAGCCTCAAACTCTCCGTCAACCTCGCTGAGCTGGAGCCGCTGCCTGCGTTCTCGCCGACAGAGTCCTGGACGTGGGGACCCGAGCAGCGCTTCGACTTTGACCGGTCAGTGAGTGGGAAGGGGAAGACGAGCCGAGGCTTGTTCCAGTCCCCGCTCCAGCGCCGCGAGATCTGGCTTGACCCAGCAACGACGCGGTCTTTCGGTCTCCAGCAGCACCGTCTCGAGACGTTCACGGAGGAGGTCGCGTCGTTCCGAGTGCCACTCAAAGCGAATCACAGGCAAACAGCGCACGCGATGACGGTGTTCCCAGACCACTCGGTGCACGGTGAGCATCGCTGCTGTACTGAGGACGTCGGTCCACACGGGAGTTGGCTGACTACACTGTAACTGACGCCGTCGTGATCATCTGCGCAGTGCTGACGACTTGTCCGATGAGCTTGCATTCGTTCTCCGACATTGAGTCACCGGAAAGGCGCGTGGATGTGGTGTCGGCCAGGATGTGTCGTACTCTCCTGCGGGTCTGACGCTGTGGTCCTCGTTCTGCCCCTCCGTTGTTCTGCTGTACGCCAGGTCCCACAAGATGATTGAGCTGGAGAATCAGTACATGGAGTGGGAGAAGAACCCGGTGCTTGTGAACGTCCCCGACACGCAGGAGCTCGGCGTGTTCATTCCCACGACAGGTGCGTGCGACCGCCCTCTCGTCCCCGTGTTTCTCTTCTCGGCTGGGAGGGAGGCTCTACAGTGTAGAGACTGAGGGCTGCTGTCGTTCGCGGGTTGACTATGTACAGGTCTGTGTGTCCTATACAAGCCGTCGCAGTCGTCGGATGGTCGAGCGAGCTGCTTCTCGATCCTGGACAAGGCGCTGACAGGCCAAGTACACAAAGGCTCAGCACAAGCGTCGCCGACCAAGGCGTTTGGTAAGTGGTTCGGCGCTGGAGCCTCGTCGCCAATCGCCAGGTGGAAAGCAGTCGCAGACGCGTCGAACCCCGGGACCATCGTGCGTTTCGAGCAGGGCGGGTCGGTGGTCCAGTTCGTGGACGTCGGTTCGAGTTCCCTGTACTCCCTCGACTTGCACGCTGCTGCCTCGGACGGTACGCCAGTCACGGAGCTCGTGAGCGTCCAGTCGGCTCGAGCAAACGAGTGGGTCTTACAGACGACGAACGAAGCGGTCGTGTACTCGCTCACACGGGACGGCGACCAGTTCACGCTGAAGGAGGCGAGCGTCCAGAAGGCAGGCAAAGGAGCGGTCGACACGCGCCTATCGGTGTTCCCACAGAGCCCTACGCTCTCGGCATTGGCAGATAGCAGCAGTAGTGCGAGTCCACTGTTCATGGTTCATCCAGACGCCTTCCTCCAGATGGTTAAGACGCGAGGGGCATCATCGTTGGCGATTCAAAGCGCACTACGGGAGCCAAGCCGCCCACGGTGGGGCATCCAGAGCGCCTGGAGAAGCGCCGAAGGCAGCGTCGTGGCGAACGCCAAGTCGGACGACACCCAAGTCGACCTCGAGGTGACGTTCCCAGGCACGCACTCGACCAAGACTGTCGTGCTGGGAGCAGCAGCGACTGGCGTGTCGACCGGCGCGGTGCTTCCACGCATCACGAGCGTCGCTGGCGTCCACGACGGTCGCCACGTCGTGACGCTGCAGGAGAACGGGGCTGTGCGGTTCTGGCAGCTCGACCAAGCGGCTGTTGACGACGACGTGGCGCTCTGGCGGCAGATGTTTGGCGTCACCGACCGTGATAACAACCACTTGGAACTCAAGCTCAACGGCCACGCGATCCAGCACGAATCGACGCCGAGGACAGGACTCGACCGGCCCAAGTATGGGAAAGACGACCCCAAGAACGAGCCGCACGTTGGTGGCAACACGTGGGCCGGCGGCACTGGCGGGTCCGACACTGCGGGGCTCGGCGGTCGCGGCGGCCCGTACCGGCTCGACAAGGGCCACCCCGTGCACCAAGTCTCGCAGGCCAAGAAAGACGAAGTGTCGGCCGAAGCCCGCGCCGCTGCCCGTGCGATAGCAGACGAAGCGCTCGCAGCGAAGCTCCAGGAGATCGACATGAGCGCGCGCGAGTGGGAGACGTACCAGTCGTACTTTAAGAGAGTAGAGCACGAAAGCGCGCAGCTCCGTGCGATCCTCGCGAACCTCGAGTCGGTCGCACAGGAGCGGACGTGGCTAAAGCACCAAGCGAGCGGCGAACTGGACGACGCGAAGCTCGTGGACGGCGTCACGGGCGAGCGACTCGTGTTCAAGAAACGTGGCGTGAGCGACTCGCCATTCCACTTCACGCAGACCCGCCGGACGCCGACAAGGATGCTGTTTGTCATGGACGTCAGTGGGAGCATGTACCGGTTCAACGGCCAGGACGGGCGACTCGAGCGCGTGCTCGAGACGTCGCTCATGATCATGGAAAGCTTTGCGGGCTTCGAGACCAAGTTGGATTACGCAATCATGGGCCACAGCGGTGACGCGCCAGCGATCCCGTTTGTGGAATTTGGTGCTCCGCCAGCTGACCGCAAAGAGCGGCTCAAGGTAGGTTCTATATTTCTTCTGGTTGTGGCTGTAGGTTTGACGTGGACGTGGTGTGGGATTGATTACATTGTAGGTTCTCCAGAAGATGGTCGCGCACACGCAGTACTGCAGCAGTGGTGACCACACGGTCGAGGCGATCGAGCGTGCGGTGCAGCAAGTCGCCCAGGCCGACGCAGACGACCTCTACGTCTTTGTCGTCAGCGACGCGAACCTCGAGCGGTACAACATTCGCCCCAAGCGGCTCGCGCAGAAGCTCGTCGCGGACCCGCGGGTCAAGGCGCACGCAATCTTCATCGCGTCGTTCGCAGACGAAGCTGCGCGCATCCTCCAGGAGCTCCCGCGCGGCCGCGGCCACGTCTGCCTCGACACGTCCGAGCTCCCGCGCACGTTCAAGCAGATCTTTGCGTCCGCATTCCGGACCTGAGCAGAACGTACTTAGAAGAAGAGAGAGGAGCAAGAGGCGCTAGTGGTGGTTTTTGCATCAAAACTGACGACCACTTGACCAGTGGTCCGGGGCTCAACGCCCTCTCGTCCTTTCTATGCCGCGAGCTCTGTGTGGATGAGGTCGACGAGCTGGTCGAGGTCCGCGAGACCGCGCTTCACTTCGAACGTCCGCAGCACGCCCGTCGCGGCGTAAAAGTCGATGAGCGGCGCCGTCTCGTCGTTGTACACCTCGAGTCTGCACGCCCGTAGGTATCATACCAGTGAGTGCATGACATTCCGGTGTGGTCGGACAGTATACACTGTAGTATACACTGAAGTATACATCCAAGCGGCATCACAGACGCACCGCTGCTTGACGATCTCGGCCGTGTCGTCCGGTCGCTGGACGAGCGACGCGGTGCCGCACTTGTCGCACACGCCCGCGACCTTTGGCAGCAACGGCGGCATGTTATACTCGCCGTGGTCAATGTGCGCGACGTTGAAGCCCGAGCCGCAGCTCGTGCACACGCTACAGCGCCAGGAGGAGGAGGTGGCTGTCAGGAGCAGCTCTCTGTCTCTACAGTAGGACACTGGCGCATTGCGGGGCAGACGCACCGACGGCCGCTGATCTTCTCTGCGAGGATCCACTGCGGCAAGTCGATGTTCACCACGAGATCCAGCGACGTCACCTGGAAGGAAGGAAGAAGCGGACGTGTCAGACTGGAGACGACTGACTCTCTCTCTCCCATTGTGTATGTTCCCCACCTTCTGGAACTCCTCCGCCTGCGGAACGTTACGCGGGAACCCGTCCTGCACCACAGCGTGTGGCCAAGTAAAGTGAGCGACCAGTGCTCGGCCCCTCCCCTCTCCCACACTTCACCAGCCCACACGCACGAGGATGAATCCGCGCTTCGCATCGTCGAGCGTCAAGCGCTTCTCAACCTGCGTCATTCCGTCATCTGTTAGCATTCTGCTCTTCCCTCCCGCGCGCTTCCGCTCACACACAAGCGCACCATGTCGAGGATGATCTGGTCGGGCACGAGAGCACCGCGGTCATTGTACGCCTACACGCACGCCCCATCCCCCATAATGAACGTCAGTTAGCACGGGAGTCGGAGGCAGGTGCTGTCAAACACACGCACCTTGATTTGCGCGCCAAGGTGCGTTCCCGTTTTGATCTCGTGGCGCACGAGGTCGCCCGTTGAAATCGTGGGGATCGCGAGCATCGGCGCAATGCGCGACGCGTACGTGCCCTTCCCGGCGCCTGGCGCGCCGAGGAACATGATCTTGAGCGAGCGTGCAGCGCTCATTCGTTCGTGCAGTCGTGGAGTGGAAGGGAGAGAGTGAAGGAAGGGTCCAGCGCGGGAGGGCGTCTGAGCGCAGCCGGACGATCGTGTCGCTTGCTTGTGACGCAAACGATTTGTAAATGAATGCCGTGCAGTGACGCGCAATGAGTGACTCGGTTGATGTGTTGACTTGATGTTGTTGGTTCAACTTGCGTGTCAACAATGCCCAATTTGCTTAGTTGCACTTTATAGTGAAACCCACTTCGACGCAAGCTCGCATGGCTTTTGGAATGCAATCCATGTGGTCCACATCGCAAAACCGTGCGTGTCAAGCTCGAAAACGTGCATTTTCAAACCAATGACAACACCACCGCTCGTGGCGCCGTTGACGCTCGCTGCTGCGGCACTCGCGGTCTGCACAGCGCTCGAAGCGAACGTGAAGTTCTCAATATTTGCGGTGCTCGTAGCGCTGTACCTGCCGTCATATGTGGGCGATGCCGAGTACACTGGTGCACGCTGCTGGCCTGCGTTCGCACGTTTCTACCGCAAGTACCTCACGAGCTACGCGATGACGCTCGAGTACGACGAGCCAGTGGACCCGAGCAAACGCTACATCTTCTGCTCGCACCCGCACGGACTCCTCTCTGCACACCACGCGAACTTTATGACGGGCTCGTCCTCGCCGTGTACGTTAGAGAAGATGGTTTGAAGGGATTAGGAAGGGAGGAACGACTGACGCTTGCGTTCCGCTGGCAGCCTTCCATGACGTCTCCCCTATGGGCACCCGCCACCACCTCTGCGCGTCCGTAATCTTCCGCATCCCAGTGTTCCGCGAGTACCTCCTGTGGCTCGGCTGCGTGAACGCCGACCGCCGCGTGGCGGAGAACGTGCTGCGTCGTGGCAAGAGCCTCGTGATTCTCGTCGGCGGCATCATGGAGCAGATGCTCTCGCAAAGGGGTGAACACACCGTGTATGTGAAGAAGCGTAAGGGCCACGTTCGCTTGGCACTTAAGTACGGTACGCCGATCCTCCCCGGCTACAACTTTGGCGAGACCGACCTCTTTACGCACTCTAGGTGCGTCTCTGGGAGCAAGCGATGCGTTGGTTGTGTTCAATGATCTTATAGCTAACACTGTGGCTTGTGACAGCTTCTTACTGTCGCTCCGCCGTTTGATTGCGGAGAAACTGGCAGTGGCGCTGCCTGTGGGCTACGGTTCGTCAGGCTGGAACCCGCTGCGTGCGCACGAGGGCGTGACGCTCCACCAGGTCTTCGGCAAGCCGATCGTCGTGGAGAAGGTCGAGAACCCGACGCCGGAGGATATCGACAAGGTCCACGAGCGATACATCGCTGAGCTGGTGCGGATTTTCGACAAGTACAAGGGCAAGTATGGGTACGCGGATGCCGAACTGCGCGTGCAGTAGACAGACTTTCTTGAAGCCCAAGCAAGACCCCCCACCAAGAAGATGTCGATGAGTATCAATTTATAAAAAGAATCTTTTTATAAAGAAAAATACATTTTGTATAGGTTTCGAAAAGTTTTTTTTCAAAAAATGTTTTTCCCCTTCTCAACAGCTTGCTCTCCATCGACGGCACACGACGATGGAACATGAAGCCCGACTTCTCTCGCTGTGGGTGTGTGCAACGACTCGAAGGTGGCATCGGATCGACGCAATTCGAGGACCTGGAGCTTGGCTTGCCAATCCTGCCATCCACGCCTTTGCCGTGTCGGCACTCGCGGCACTCGTTGATGAAACATTGTTGAAGTTCATGCAAATACTCTCTACAAGAGAAGTCTACTCTTCATAAGGGACGTATTTTACTTCGCTCACACTTCCTGAATTTCCAAAAAGGAAGCAAGAGCAAACAAAGACGTGATGGCAGGCGGACGCAAGTACCTCGTCGGCGGCAACTGGAAATGCGTGCGTCGCGCGACGCGCTTCACCGCTCTCTTCTCCAAGTAGCCGGCCATGTGCGCTAATCGCCCCCTTCTCTCCCGTGCTCTTCATTAATTCTCTCATCTCTTTACATTAGAACGGCACAGAGAAGTCGGTGCGCGAGCTCATCTCGCTGCTCAATGACGCGGACGTGGACCCTGCGCGCGTGGAGGTCGTGGTGGCGCCGCCTGCGCTGCACTTGCAGTTGGCGCGGGACCTGCTGCGCAAGAACATTAGCGTGAGCGCGCAGAACGTGAGCCTCACGGGGCTCGGCGCTTTCACAGGCGAGATCGCGGCCGAGCAGCTCCTTGGTACTGTACAATTAAATTGTCTATGCGTATGGAAGGGTTTGCTAAGTCTCTGACGATGGAAAAATGGCACAAAGAGTGCTCACAAAAATGCATGTGACAGACTTTGGACTCAAGTGGACGCTCACGGGCCACTCGGAACGCCGTGCGTACTATAGCGAGAGTGACGACGTGGTCGCGAAGAAGACGAAGCGCGCGCTCGACCTCGGACTCAACGTGATTTTCTGCATTGGCGAGACGCTCGAGCAGCGCAAGGCCGGGCAGACGCTCGACGTGCTCACGCGCCAGACGCAGGCGCTCGCGCGCCTCGTGAGCGAGAAGGACTGGGACCGCGTCGTGGTCGCGTACGAGCCCGTGTGGGCGATCGGGACGGGCGTCGTGGCCACACCGGCGCAGGCGCAAGAGGCGCACAAGAACCTCCGCGACTGGATCGCTGCGAACGTCTCGCGTGCGGTGGCGCAGAACGTGCGCATCATCTACGGCGGCTCCGTGAGCGGTAAGAACTGCGCCGAGCTCATCGCGCTCGAGGACGTCGACGGCTTCCTCGTCGGCGGTGCAGCGCTCAAGCCCGAGTTCAAGACGATCATTCGCAGCGCGTTGTAAGCACGCACACAGGAGCGACTGACAACTGGCAGGAAACGACTGCGGTGGAGCAGATCGAGTGGCTGCAAGATGGGGTTTCGTATCTTGAGCTAGGAACACATTCGGGTTGCGATGGCTCATCGTTTCCATCTTCCCTTGTCCATAGCAGACTTGCCTTCGACCGAACGAACGAAAGCAGGGTTTGCGTGAATAATTGGTCAGCGGGTCAACTCTCACAAATGCGCAGTTTTTGTGTGATTCTCTCGTTTCGTTGCCACTCAAGCCCGAATTAGCGCAGCGGGCATGGCCTTCTTTTTGCACAGAGCTCGTACGCCAACGCAGAGCGGAGAACGTCGCACGACTCGAGTCCACGGTCAGCATGGAGGCGAGCAGGCGAGCGCGGAAGAAGGAGAAGAAGGTGCGCGTGAACCTCACGCTCTGCAAGTACGAGGTCGTGCGCAAGATCGCCCGCGACCGCGGGTGGGTCCTTATCACGGACGAGACCGACCGTGCGGGCATCGCAGCGTGCACCCTGCACTGGATCGACGTGCCTGACTTCCTCAACACGTTCAAGATCCTGCTGCCGTACCAGAAAGTGAACCACTTCCCCGGCATGTCGAACCTCGCGCGCAAGTCCAAGCTCGCACGCAACTTTGAGCGCATGAAGAAGCTCTTTCCCGACGCGTTTGACTTTTGTCCGCGTACGTGGATCCTGCCGTTCGACCTGCACGACTTCCAGACGCACTTTAACGCCGACGGTGTGAGCGCCAAGACGTTCATCGTCAAGCCCGACCACTCGTGCCAAGGTCGCGGCGTCTTCCTCACGCGAAACCTGAGCCAGATCAGCCGCTCGGACGTGCTCGTCGCGCAGCAGTACATTGCACGGCCGCTGCTCATCGCCGGCAAGAAGTTCGACCTCCGCATCTACGTGCTCGTCACATCCTGCAGCCCCCTGCGCGTGTACCTCTTCAAGGACGGACTCGTGCGCATGTGCACTGCGGACTACGTGACGCCGAACGCAGACAACATGGAGCAGCGCTTCATGCACTTGACCAACTACGCTGTGAACAAGCACGCGAACAACTTTGAACTGAACAAGGACGCGAGTGCGGACGGTAGTGGCAGCAAGCGGTCGCTCCGCTGGTTCTTCGCGTGGCTGAAAGAGACGCACGACGAGTCCCACGTGGACGGGCTCTGGGACAAGATCGGGGACATTTGCCTCAAGTCCATCTTGGCTGTCCAGCCGCTGCTCGCGCAGGAGTACCGCTCAACGTTCGCAAAGAACCTGCGCAAGTCCGTCTATTCAGCCTCGCCAGGCGGACCTTCGCAGCTCTCCGGACCTGGTCTGTCTGACGGATCGACGCGACCATCCACTGCAAGCGAAGCCAGCAATGGACCAGGATGCCTGAACACACCAGCACCTTCGTCGTCGCCGTCGTCGTCGTCGTTCTCGATCTTGGGCATGGACGTGCTTGTAGATGAAAGCCTGAAGCCGTGGCTGCTCGAGGTGAACCACCTCCCGAGCTTCGGGTGCGACTCACCGCTCGACTGGAACATCAAGGAGCGGCTCATCTCGCAGACGTTCGACATTCTCCACATCTCTGCGGACGACAAGGACCGCTACGAGGCCGAACAAGCGCGTTTCACGCAAGCGCGGCTCTACGGTGCTTCGTCTTCTTCCCACGGCAGCAACCAGAGCAACGACGACAACCAGTTGCCTGAGATCCACCCACACAAGCACCAGCGTCAGCCGCACGAACCCCAAGAGCCCAGCAGCAACGCGTTCGAAGTCGACGACGGCACGAGCGCGTTCCAAGCTCTCACGCTGGACGAGCTGTGTGAGGCGCTGACTGGGTACTACCGCCAGTTCAACGCGAGCCGCCTCAAGGACCTCGACAAAATCGTGGCCAAGTACGGGAGCGCGCAGGACGAGCTGGACAGGAGCCTGCGACTCAAGTACGGCAAGTCCATCAGCGACTTCGTGCCCACGTCGGGCTCTATCCCGTCACTTCCCGGTCCAGAGACAGCCGCAATCCCAGTCCAAGCGGAGCTGCGCAGCGAAGACGAGCAGGAGAACCTTGTCGACTTCATCCTACTGTACCCGTCCACGTCGTCGCCAGAGCTGCAGACGCACTGTAAGTACCGCAAGATGCTCGAGGCGTCGCAGCAGCACATGAACGAGCAGCAGATGCGCTTCTCCGCACCACTACAACACCGCAAAGGATCGCTGGACGAGACCAGCAGTGGTGGACTCCCGCCGCTCAAGGGCGCACTGAAGAAGGATCTCATAGGCGGTCGTGACTGCTTCGGCTTCTCCGGTACCGACAAGGCCAAGTGGCTCGCCGGCGGCGAGAAGCGGCCACTTGCTGTGCCAGGGCCGACCCAGATCGCAGCCGCACACCGCCTCATGCTCGGCCACTCGAGCCGCAAGCTGTCGATCCAGCCGCCGACACCGCCAGAAGTACAGCCAAAAGCCAAGGAGCAGGTCAACTACGGACTCCAGTACCGAGAGCGCCTCGAGACACTCAAGCACAAACCGACAGTAGCCATGTCCCAGATCTCGTTTGGTTGCTTCGACTGAGCTCCGAGGACAGAACCGACCGACCACATACAGTAGATCCCTATCGTACACATAGACACCCATCCCCCACTCACTTCGTTGCTTGCTACCGCGGTCTCTCTCACACGACAGAGCTCCGCCGTGACGCCGGCTGCTGCTGGTTCTCAATCTCTTCCCACGTGTAGCCCACGACCTTGTGCACAGCGTCGTCCGGCCACGTCGTCTCCTCTGCACGGGCCATCGTCTCGCGCTCCTTAAACACGCCACTGCACGTGTTGCACACGCGCTCGAGCTTCTGACTCTTCTTCTTCGTCTTCTTGTCGCCCAGTGCGTCGAACGCCAGCGGGAACCGAGCGCTCTCGACCGACACGTGCGAGCACTGGCCGCAGCTCAGACGCCCACAGTGGCGGCAGTGGTGACGCCGCACACCGAGCCCCAAGCGGCTGAACGTACGCGCACACAGCATACACGCGGTCCGCTCCGCATCGGGCACCCACACGGGCGGGAACGTGATCTTACTCACAAGCTGGCGCAAGAGCGTGCGGCTCACCTTGTCAAACACCATCCGCGCGTGCGCATCCTTGCTGTCGAGCCGTGCACCGTGACGGACGAGCCGACACGCGACGTCCACGAGCGCCCGGTCGACAGCCCAGTGCAGCAGCGTACTCGCGTCCAGTGGCGCGTTCGGGTCGGCTCCGTGCTGCAGCAGCATCTCTGTCACGAGCGGCTCGTCGCGTCGCGTGGTCAGGACGTGCACGCCAAGCGCAGTTTGGCCGCGTGCGTTCGCACACGCGACGTCGGCGCCTTGCTCGAGGAGGAACTTGGTGATGCGACGCGACTTGGCCGCCGCCAAGTGCAGCGGCGTGTTCTCGCGGCTGTCGCGGCTGTCGAGCAGCCGCTGCGCGTGACGCGGCTTCTGGCACAAGAGCTGCACAGCAGCGAACTGGCCGAAGCGGACGGCAATGTGCAACGCGGTCTGGCCGTGCACTGGGTCGCGCTGGGACACGTCGGTGGTCGGGTCCTGGAGCGCTGTGTGGAGCGCAGGCAGGTTGCCGGTGCGCGCAGCGTGGAGAAAATCAGGGAGCGTGTCGCCCGCCATGCGGCTGCTTGTGAGCGACTCGGTCGCGTCGACAGCGAGGCTGTCACGGGCGAGCAGCGTATGCTTCAAGTCGTGGGAGCTCACGTCGCTCGGACGGTACTGCTGCATGCTCTCGCGGTCGCTCGAGACCACGTGCAGCGCACTCACCGCCAGGTCCGTCGGTATCGACGATCGCATGTCGAACGACAGCGACTCGCGCGTGGAGCTGCCCGTGCGGGAGCTCATGGGCGACGGGGGAGGCGACAGTGGGGACATGGCGCTGCTCAGCCGCTTCCTGGGCATCGGCAGGCGGCGCCCGTCGAGCTGCTTCGAGCGACTCGTGCGCGTGGCGACCGGGCCGGGCGGCAGCTGCGCGGACAGTGGAGGGAAGTAGTCGCTGCTGTCGTCCGTGTCGCCGTCGCTCGTGTCTCGATCCTCGTCGTTGAAGCGGCGACTGGAGCCGCTGGTCGCGGTCGACGCCGTCGAGTGCTTCTTGAGGATGCCTACGAGCTGCGCTGACTGCGTTCGGCCTTTCCGAGACCTGCTAGCGCTGTTCGTAGCGGCGGAGTCGGTCACGTAGCTGACGCGGCGACGCGGACGTGGACTCGTGACGCGCTCGTGCTTGCGCGGAGGCATGGAGAGCTGCAGCGTCGCCATGGAGCAGTGCAGGCAGGTGCTCGTGGATCTATTGTGTGGCGTCTGAGGCGCGTTGGCAAGTGCGCACCGGCATGCGTATGTTGCATGACGTAACACAGCACAGCGGAGACTCTCCTGCCACGCTTCTCCACCTGGATCCGATGCATTGCAAAAGAGAGTGAGTGATCAGGTCTGAATATTCGACATGGACGAGCCTTTCATGAATACTTTGTCGAATAGTCACTGATGACCACCATCTGAAATGATGATGATTGACGCGAGTCACGATTTCGCAGGAAGCGCTGGCATTCGCGTCCGAACGTCGCGCGTCCTGTGGTGCTAGAGGGGGCGATTGGTGGCTAATGGATGGCGGATAGAGGGCCATACGACAGAGGATCACGCATTGAGTGTGTAGCGATACGTAATGAACTGAGTGACTCCCTGTGGCTGTGCCTCCAGTTAACGAGAACGCAACGTCGGACCCAGCGTCTCTACGCTTCCACATCTCGCACCACACAGTGCCTACTACCGGTACAGTAGGGCATTTATTGTCTTATTGTCCAAACGTTCAAACGGTTTCTATGTATGCTTTCTTTCACTCCTCGTCCTCTGTCTCCTCGGTATCGGTCTCCTGGGCTTTGACGGCCGCAGTCGCGTGCGGCTTCTTGCCTTCGAGGTGCTCGAGCACCTGCGCCAACTGATACGCCACCTCGTCGGTCATCTGCATCCACACGCACACACACAGTGAGCCATCCATCCATCCATCCACTCGGTCATTCGGTGTCACTTTCCACGCTCGCTCGCATTGGCTCAGAGCGTCCACAGAAGCACGCACCATGAGGTCGCCGTTGTCCTCGTTCTCCTTCGCGGCCACGAACTTCCGCAGCAGCTTCGCGGCGTCCCTGTCGCTAATGGGCTTGGAGCTCAGCACGTCCATCGGTTGTATCGGTTGCTTTCTGTGACTATTGCGGTGAATGGTGATGTGGTCATTTCTGAATTGTCATTTCTGACAACTTGGACTCAGATTCAGTACAATCAACCAACACCTGAGTATTCCCATCAGATACCCATTCTGATGTGGTGCATCATTGAATCGAAATGGCGAGCTGGCCGCTGTGGGCGACCGCGTCGTGCGGCACGTTGTTCACGGCGCTGCTGGCGCTGCACGCCGCTGATCGCTTGATCAAGCCGAGCGGAAAGACCGGTGGGACTGAATTTCACTCCTCGGACGCCTTCGTGCGCTTCCGCCGCCAGTACCTCGCCGCCTACTTCCTCGTCATGTTCGCCGACTGGCTGCAGGGCACGCACATGTACAGTCTCTACCAGGTACGCGAACGCGTGTGTGTCTCGCTCCTACTGCGCTTGGCTACACGGTCGGTTCTAGCCAACGGTACTGAGTGTGGGCTGTGTCGCTGTAGAGCTACGGCGTCAACGTTAGCGCGCTCTTCCTCACCGGCTTCCTCTCGTCCGCCCTCTTTGGGCACTGGATCGGCGCTATCGTGGATCGCTACGGCCGGCGCAACGCGTGCCTCGTCTACTGTGCGCTTGAGGTGCGTGGCCAGCATCGAGAGGTACAGAGTGATGGTCGCTGGCTGACTCGTGGGGACGGGTGGTGCAGGTCGTGATCAACCTCCTCGAGAACGTGCCCAACATGACGCTGCTGCTCGTCGGGCGATTGCTCGGTGGCGTCTCCACGTCGCTGCTCTTCTCAGCGTTCGAGAGCTGGATGGTGACGGAGCACCGAGCTCGCGGCACGTGTGATACCCGCCTGGCAGGCTTCCTACAGGTCTCCTGATGTCGTCTGAGACTGAGACTGAGACTGACTGGCTCACTGTTGCTGCTCACTCGCAGGCTTTGATGAAGAGCTACTCTCCAAGACGTTCGCGCTCGCGTCGGAAGGCAACGGCGTCCTCGCTGTGCTCGCAGGCTTCGTCGCACAGGGAGCAGCGGACGCGATGGGCGAGATCGGACCGTTCCGCCTCGCTGTCGCAGTCACAGTCCTCGCTGCAGCCGTCGTGTACACGTGGACAGAGAACTACGGTCGGTCTGCTGCCACTCCGACGCTGACCACGTCCGTTGCAGCGTCTAGCTCTGTGGGGCTTGGGCTTAGCGCTGACGCTGTCACGCTCGGCCTCTGCTACTCGCTCTTTGATGGCGCCATGTATGTCTTTGGTACGACTCGCTTGCTCGCTTGGTCCATGGGAGGAGAAGAGGGCGAGCAGTCGTTCTCACAGCAATGGGTCTTCGAATGTCACGCCAGTCTTCCTGTGGTACCCGACGCTCGAAGCGGTGGTGCCGTCTGGGATCCTCCCAAGCGGCCTCGTCTTCTCGAGCTTCATGCTCTGCCTCGCGATCGGCGGCAAGCTCTTTGACCAGCTCAGCGGCCGCGTCCGGGAAGAACTCCTCGCGTGTCTGTTAGGCGGCACCGCGGGCCTGGCGCTGCTCGTACCGACGCTCACGCGATCGTACGCGTGGATCCTCAGCGCGTTCTTTGCCTTCGAGGTGCGATGGGTAGGAGTGGGTGGAGGGGGCCTCCTGTCCGTGTACTGTCTTAACAGCCCGTCCTCACCCAACGGCCCTCGGTGGGCTCTCTTGCGTCTGTCGCCTCAGGTCGCAATCGGCGCGTTCGCTCCATGCTGTGCAACCCTCCGGAGCCGCTACTTCCCAGCCGAAGGCCTCAGCAATACGCTCGCGCTCTTCCGCTTGCCCACGAACGTCCTCGTTGTGCTCGGCACGGGCGGCGCCACGTACGTCAGCACCGACCAGCTCTTCGCTTGCTGCAGTGGCGTGCTCGCGCTCTCGACGCTCTGTGGCGCGCGGCTTCTGCTGGCTGCGGCTCGAGGGCATGCGAAGAAGAAGACCAACTAGCGACTGTAGCGACTGCTCGACAAGGACACAGAGACACATCCATGAAGAGGACGGCCGACTCGACACGCGCGAGCCAATAATTGATCCGATCCGTCGTCTCGAGAGCCTACTATGCGACCTTCTTCTTGATGTACAAGAAGAGCAAGACGAGCACGAGCTGCGCCAATAACAAGGGACTCAGTACAGCGTCAGATGCGTGAACTGCTCCATCAGGAGGGCGCACGTGGACGCTCGACGCACCACGACTGCGACGCCAATGGCGATCGTCATCTTCATGTTCTGTAGCCAGAGGTGGCGGCGCAGACTCCGACTCGTTTGCGCAAACGCTGCGGATTGGGAACTAATGGGCTAGTTGGTAAAGAGCCAGTCCAGAGAGGAGCGACGGAGGACAAGCGGACACGCACCTCAGCTGCTCGGACTTGTCCACCAAGAGCTCGATCTTGTCGCCCCGCTCGAGCACCTTGTCTGCGACATGAACGAACGAGTGTGAGTCCCTCCCTCGCTTTCCGCACTATTGCCGCACATGGAAGGACGCACTGATGTTCTGCTGCACGTTGTCCTTGACGCTGTCCAAGTCCTTCTTGAGCGCCTGGAGCTTCTCGGCCCCCGCCGCAGACGAGTACGTCTCCTACAGTCCATTCCACACGCACGCGTCAGCGCTTCTCTCTCTCTCTCTCTCTATTGGCGCTTTAAGCCGCACCATCTGCTTCTTGAGCGTCGGGGAGAAGTCGCGGTTGAGGTCGAGCTTGAGCTTTGTGGCCTTCCCGCGGATGCCAAACTCGTGGTCAAAGAGCTGATTGATGTGCCGCAGGAAGAGTGCGGCGGAGCTGCTCGAGCCAATGCGGTTGGCGTCACGCTCTCCTTACGCATACGCGACGTACCATGGCATGTTTACGTATGTATATATCGTAGACCCGCACCTTTTGCCGAACGCCTCGTCCGTCACGCACACGTACACGACCTCGTCCTCGACGCGGTAGCTGTACGAGCGGCCATCGAAAGCCACTGTCTCGACGGCCGCCTCGTCGAAGCTCAGCTTCTTCAGCAGCCGCTGCGCGACCTCGGCCATCTTGCGGTCGCCGCCGTTGCTGTACTCTGCGAGCGGGCAGTGGCGGTTCGCTACGAGGCAGTAGAAGATGGCCATCACGTGTGCGTTCGCGTGCGGAGTTGAGCTGAGCCGAGGACCGCGCTTCTTGTGTGAAAAAATAAGGAATGGCTGTTTCGTGTGTAATCCTGGATTTGTTCACTATCGAGAGACTGCTTTTAGGTCAAAGCGACAAAAAAAGTTTCCTGCAGGTTTGTGTGTTTGCATAACACGTGCTGGAATAAAAATTGTACGAATAATAGCTAATTGTGCCGTTATGGTCGCCTTATTGTCAACCAGATGGCTAAACACAGTGTTTGCCTTTTTGATCACGATATCCAAGATTGAAAAGGGGGCAAGATTTCATTTCCGGCCCAAGAAGCCCGGGAGCGACCAGCAGCAAGAGGAGGACGTACGTTCGCTTCTGTGCCTTTCTGTGTGTGCGGGGAAGGCGCCAAGTAGAAGCAGTGCGAGCGCTTCTGCTGCTGTGCTGCTCTGTCTCCCTTCCTCGCGTCCTATCGACGGCTCCTTGTCAACCAGCGAGCTAACGATGTCTCACTCTCTCGCATATCTAACAGACCAGCAGCATGAGCAGCACAGGCGCGGGGGTGCGTCCTTGTTTCGATACGACCAGCTGTGCGTACTACACACAGCTCACGTCCACCCTTTCTGTGTCACGTGGGACGCGTGTGGGTGCAGTACGACTTGTCGGCGGGCACGTTCTCGCCCGACGGCCGCATCTTCCAGGTCGAGTACGCGAAGAAGGCGGTGGAGAACAGCGGGTGCGTGCTGCTGCTATTCATAGACTCGCATGCGCCACTCGTGTGTGTGTGGGTGAGTGTGGATCCATAGAAGGGACTGACGCACACCCGACCGCTCCAGTACTGCGATCGGCATCAAGTGCACGGATGGCATCATCATGGGCGTGGAGAAGACGCTCCTCTCCAAGATGCTCGTGTCTGGCACGCACCGTCGCGTGTACGCAATCGACCGCCACGTCGGCTTGGTACGTAGGAGGGAGCATCGCTTTGAACGCTGGCTGCTTGGGATGGGACTGACGACTGGACTCTATGGGCTCCAGTCGATGGCAGGACTCGTCGCGGACGGCCGCCAGCTCGTGAACCGCGCGCGTGAAGAAGCGCTGGGCTACAAGAAGAACTACGGGAGCCCCATCCCGCCGCACTTGCTCGCCGACCGCATGGGCCAGTACGTGCACTACTACACGCTCTACGGCTCGATCCGTCCGTTCGGAACTGCGATTATGCTCGCGGGCTACGACGTGGACGAGAAGAAGCCGAGTCTGTACATGGTCGAGCCCTCGGGCGTCACCTACGTACGTCCAGTGTGCTTGCTGGGAAGGGGGGGGGGTGGTTGATGACGACAGCAATTTGACTGGGTGTTTGTATAGAGCTACCGTGGGTGCTCGATCGGCAAGGGCCAGCAGGCGGCCAAGACAGAGATTGAGAAGTACAAGCTCTTTGACATGACGTGCCGTGAAGCGATGAAATACGTCGCCAAGATGTACGTCCTCTCAGTGGGGTACTGTCGACTGTGTGGGAAAGGGGTGACTCTGATCTGGGCATGTGTGTGTGGGTCTCTTGTTCTCTTCTTGTGGTTGGTCGGTCGGTAGTCTGCACACGCTTCACGATGAAGTGCGACACCCGTTTGAGCTGGAGCTGAGCTGGATCTCGGAAGAGACCAAGTGGCAGCACCACCTCGTGCCCGACAACCTCCGTGACGAGGTGAACGAGTGGGCGATCCAGTCGATCAAGGACGACGAGATGGACGACGACGACGACGAGGACGAGAACTAGGCGCGCACATGGCGTCTGGAGTCGAGTTGCTGGGGCGACTGACTTGAAGGCGAGACGAAGGGAAGGAGACAAGAGCGTTCGCCTATGGCTCTCAAGCAGGGCGAGCGAGTGAGATGGAGAGTCGCAGGCTCGCTCCTACGGCGAGCGAACACACTTTGGTCCACATAACGAGCACAATCGAATCAAACACGGTTGGTAGTGGCCATTGGTGGGTTAATGGCTGGACGCGACTATCGAAAAGGTGGCAGGGGGCTCGCAGCTTACTTGATGACTGAGTTGCGTGACGCTGTCCGCGATTCACTGCCAGTAGAACGAACGTTTCATGCGAAAGTTTCATTTGACAACCAGTTATCAGATCTCAGGTGGTAGAATCATTTGAAACAGTTTGCCATAATAAACAAGCGACGGCACTTGGAACTGTCGGAGCAGTGGAAATGATGGGAAACGACTGACTGTTGACACGCGGCGCGAGCGGTCTCTTGAGCATAGACGGAGGTGGGGGAGACAGCCAGACAGCGCTGCAGTCGTCGCAGTCGCAACCACGCTGTACTTTGCTTCAAGGAGCGGAATTCCGACTCAAACGCCAGACGAAGAGAGCGACCACACCCCCTCCAAACTCTCTTCCATCCCGTCCTTGAGAGTCTTCGTCCGCCACGCGCGTCGCTGACGGATAAATAGCTGGTAGCAGAGCGCCACACACTCAATGACACGACATCAGGTCAATGAGGAGCGGGGAGCAGCTGCCGTAGCTGTCCGAGTCGGTTGTCGAAGTCGCTGACGATGACACTGAGCCGCTCAGAGACTCGGTGGTTGCCGCTGTCTTGGCCGGCTGCGCAGCTGCCACTGCATGCAGATGCCGACTCAATGCGCGCATGCGACGGTCCATCTCGCGGGACATGACGACGCTCCACTTGCACTCGCCAGAACAGTAGCACTCGACCACGTCGTCAGCGACGAGGAGCGAGAAGAACGACACGCCGCAGTTGCTGCACACGAGCGGGAGCCCAGAGCCGCTTCCGCTGCTAGTACTGCACGTCGCAGCAGGCGTGGTGTACCCAGACGTCGCTGCATGGAGCGGCCGCCAGCGACTCGAGCGCCATGCGTCTTCGTAGTCGGAACCTGCAGCGAGCGCGAGGCCCTCGAGGTCCAGCGCTGCTTCCGCGTGGGTCCGCCGCCGGCCGGGGGAAAACGAGACCGAGTGCTGCGCAAGCATCATGCGAACAGGAGCGGTGGCGATTGCTTGCGACGGCAGGTGGCGGGCTGGCTTTGTGCGTGCTCGGCAGCAGATTCGGGACTGAGTGACATGGCGCTTCGAGATCTCTTGTGTTGCGCGGGAACGTTCGAACAAGTGTTTTACTTGTATTTTGTCACTATGAAATTTGCGGGTTGTTTGAGCGAGAGGGGAGGGTGATGTTCTGAGTTTGATTTGGTGAGTGCATGCGTGCGAAACGACTGGTTTACTGTATGGACGAAGGTGGATACATTCCTGCCAAAAGCGAAGGTGTGTTTGTGAGCACCATAGGGCGTCGCCTCTCATGAAGAAGGCCCATATCTGCTCCTGCTACTTTACATCACGGTAAAGCTACTGTTCTTGAGGTCGTGGTGCACGTTTGCTCGCACAGTGCCGCTCACTGTTGCTGATCCCGTCGGCATCACGGCGGACTTGTTTGTTGTGTGCAATCGAGTTGTTCATTCGCACTTTCTTCGTTCAACGGCTCTTCAGCCAAAAAGATCGCGATGCAGGAAACGACCTGCTTTATCTCACTATTAGCGCTTGCAAACGAGAATGAAACGTGACGCCATCGCACTGTTCAGGTCCTCCTTCTGAGAGCTCACAGGAGGTGCTCTCCACAAGCACAAACAAGAGAAGCCACTGCTGCTGCCTCGTTCTCATTCTCGCTTGCTCGCTCGCTCACCCCAAGCAACCCGCCAGCAAAGGAGCAAATGCTGGGCATGCAAGCTTATCCTGTTGTTGTGAGCAGCCCATTTGGTTGCTGCTTTACCAAGGAAATGGCGTTCCCTTCGTGAGTGACGTTCCTGTAACAGACAACTGGTTAACTCCCAGTCCAGATCGCTTTAACAGCGAGGAGTTCGCTGTGATTCTCAACAATTTCTGGCATCCTTGAGCCGGCACCACTGGCCCTCTGGGTCTCACACGCTAAGTTCCACAGAGCCCCTCCGCGAAAGCTCCTGGCTCAGCAGCAGCATCCAAGAAAGCGAGCGTGCTCGTCCCAAGCTCTCGCCGACCAGCAGCCTTGCCGCTCGTCAGGCGGCCGCATCAAATGTGGTGTTGGTGGCGTCTCAAGGCGACACGGCGCCAACGACACTGAGCACTCCAACGCCAGGTCGCGCTGGCGGCTCTTGTTGTCTGCACCTCCAGCCACAGCTGCCGGCATCAGGCCCCGCATCCGTTCAGGTTCGTGTGGGCGTCGACTCGACTTGCTCGGATACGCGATGTACCGGGTGATGAGGTGAAGACCCTCGTGCGGTGCTCGTTTGTGCTCCTGCGGCGCCGCGGTTCTTGAACGGATGGCTGCGCTCGTATCAGAACCGCCACGGCTTCACACACGCTAGTCTAGCGTGTTTGAAGCGACTAGACGCTGGTCCGCTGCCGTCGGTGGTTATTGGAGCGAGGCGCGAAGTAGCGGGGGCGGTCGAGGGCGTCGAGAGAACGGACGTGTACTGGGCGGACGGAGACGTGGTTGCTGCACGCACGTGTGCCCGAGTTAGCAGTGCCTTTGGCAAGAGAGTCGCAGTTCCAGCCCGTGAGGACGCTTTGCTACCGATTCAATCATGACCCTGACTTCCGACGAGGGATGCCACTCCCCCAGCTACAACGTGCCACCACTACAGGTGATCCAGTGGACGGTCCGCCCCTAAAAGGTGATGCCAAGAGTACTGATCGTCTGGACCTTCCTGAGCGTCGGCGTCCCAATCGAGTCGCTCGTCCTCATTCGACGGCTCAAGTCGCACTGAGCGAGGATAAATACTGAACGCACAGATCCTGGTGCGCATGGCGCGTCTGCTAAGCAAGCGGTTGTCCTTGAGCGTAGTCACCAGAGGCGGCGACCCTCGACCGCTGCCAGCGCCATCGACAGTGTTCGAGCTGAACTGGGTGGCGAAGGAAGTGGCGCGAACTGCGTAGTCGGAAGCACAGTACGCGTCGCGTGAACAGCAGCCGAGAGTAGAGACCCTACCCTCACGTTCTTCACTTTACTTATTTCACGTTCATACGACACAACAGTAGGAACTGACGAGCGTGCGCCTTTCACACACGGATGTCATAGCGTCTCGTTCCTAGTCGCTGTCACCATTGCCTCGTCCGATTGGGGGACGAGTCTGTCGCTTCTGGACGCACAGTAGCCACCCATATACAAGAAGAAGATGTGTCTTATCAGCACCAACCTACAGTCAAGGTATCCATCCAAGCAGGTCGAGTTGACCCACACCCATACGAACCTGAATGGATGCGGGACCTGACGCTGGCCGCTGTGGATGGAGGTGCAGACGAGGAGAGCCGCCATCGTGCGCTGGCTTTGGAGTGCTCAGTGTCGCCGACGCCGTGCTAATCGGACGTCGTGCCGTCCCTTGAGACGCCACCAACACCGCAGTTGCCGAACTGCTCGCATTCGTCGTGGATCGACGGTGCGGCCGCGCACTGAGCGGCACGGCAGTCGGTCGGCGAGAGCCTGGGACGAGCACGCTCGCTTTCCTGGACGATGCTGAGCCAGGAGCTCTCGGCGACTTGGCTGTCGCAATGCTGCGCTGTAGAGACTTGAGGACCAAAGGCTGCGGTGCTGACTCGATGGTGTCGGCGTCGACTGCGTCCGGGTGCAGTGGCCGCTCCATCGGCAGTGGCGATGCCAGCGCCTCCGGTGGAAGCGACCGCGTGATCTGGTCGCACACGTGTGAAAGCTCACTGAGAAACGCCGCCTTGAGCTCGTCTCGGGTCGAAGCGGCTGTGTGCTCCGCGTCGTTTCCTACAGTGCCGACAGAAAGCGGCGAAGGCTCGTGAACGATCGATGCCGTGTACTCGTCGAGGATTCGGTTGATTGCGTCCAAGTCGAGCGGCAGCGTTGCTGTCGAGAGACCGCTGTCCGTATCACTCGCTTCTTTGTCTTTGCGGCGCTGAAGCTGGCGTGCGTCTTCAACGAGGCGAGCGAGCGCACCTTGCTTGCGGAAGATGTGCGACGTGTTCGACGGGATATGTGCCGACAGCAGCGCTTTGTACTCGTTCAGCAGCTGCTGTAGTTCACCGCCGGCGTGTCGCCACTCGGGGTCTTCGCGAGCAGCCGCAACACCCGACAGCATTCGCTCCACACCACGTCTCGCGCCGAGCAGCCCTCGTGGCTCGGCTGTGGCCTCGTCGGCCTGTGACTCGGTAGTTCTGTTGCTGTTCGGCTCGCTTGTCGCGGTCGCTCGGCTGAACACGAGCTCTACTACGCGAACGATGCAGTCGATCGCTGCATCGTACGCGCCGTCAACGAGCGAGAGCTGGAGCAAGTTGAGCAGCGCGACAATGTGGTCGTCACGGAGACGCAACGCGTGCGCAAACGACTGACGAGCTGCTCGCTGCTGTCCGTCGGGCTGCTGCAGGCTTCCAAGGAACGTGTACGCGTCCGCTCGGACGACACGGCGTTGCTGTCGCCACGAGCGTACGTGCGCATTCAGAAGCTCCGTCGCGTCGTCGTCTTCCTGTCGCGTACCTGAACGAATCACCCGCACAGTCGTCGCTGTCGTTCCTATCGAGCTGGCCGCGAGCGCGTCCGTGTCGTCTCGTGCTTCGTCGCTCTGCTGTCGCTCTGTGAGGAACTCGTGCAGCAGTGCGATCGCTCGCGCGAGGCCAGTGTCTCCGTCGGGGCTGAGTGGCGTGCGGTCGAGTCGCACCAGCACCTGGGCGCGCCACACCACGAGGGCGTACTCTTCCAGACTGTCGAGTGTTGTCTTGTAGTGCGCACGGAGCAGACACCGTGCAGCGTCGTCGTACGCTTCGGTCACGCACAAGCGAATGGCGTCACGGACGTACGCGCCGACTGGGTGCTGGAGGAGCTGCTGCTTGCACGCGCGAACGGTCTCGTCGTCTTCCTGCGCGTCTCCTGCTCCGTCTCCACTGTTGTCCGCTTTCCAATCGACCAGGTCGCGTTGAAAGTCAACGAACGACGGGTCTGCGATCGGCAACGGACACAGCACCAGCGCTGTCGACTCGTCGTTCCCAGCGAGCAGCCCGTCGGTCGTCCCGAGCGCCGGTCCAAAGATTGCGTAGAGCTCGAGCGACGCAAAGACTGGAAACGCGTCAAGCGCAAAGAGAAAGTCCTTGACCGCGATCCGAAGTGCTTCGTTCCACTTCGTGCAGAACGCGAGCAGCTCGTGCGCCAGCGCTTCGTCCGCTGCATCGACCGCCATGGGCATCCGCTGCTGGGACTCGACGCTTCCGCTCCGCTTCCTGTCGGCTTCTGTTCGGAGCGTCGCTAGCACTGCTTCCAAGTCTGCGATCGCAGCCGAGCAGCTGCCTGTTGTGATGAAGAGCTGTGCGCGGTTCAGCCGGGCCTCAACACCGCTACTCGTGCGCCCGACAGCGACGAATACGTCGTCGTCGTTGCTGCTGCTTCTGCTGTCGTTGACAGTGTCGCCGCCTTGGAGCGCGAGTGCGCGGTTGTAGTCTTCGAGCGCGACTGTGAACTTAAGCTGTTGGTGGAGAATCGAGCTCCGGTTCGTAAAGAACTCGGTGCGCGAGCTGTCGAGTGCGATCGCTTGCTGGTACATCTCCAGCGCGTCGCCGGGCTTGTCGAGGTGCTGGAGCACAACACCGAGGTTGTAGAGCACGATCGCCTTGTGCTTGGACTCGTGCGCGTCTGTGACGTGGTGGAGCGCGGTTGCGAGCGCGTCGTGTGCGTCGTCGAAGCGCTCGAGGCGGAAGAGCGCGATGCCCAGGTTCGTGTGGGCTTGGAAGCACCGCTCGTCCGCTTCGATCGCGTCCTGGAAGCCGCTGACAGCCGACGGGAGCGCGTCGAGGAGCAGGAACGCATTGCCGCGGTTAAAGAGCGTCGCAGGAGCCTGTGGGTGGGCTTGGATCGCCAGCGAGAACGCCTTGAGTGCGTCCTCGATGCTGTGTGCGCGCAAGTGGTGCGTCCCCAGCACGTTGAACGCCCACACGAGCACGTTCGTCGTGAGTGCCCCTCGTGGCCATGCCACCGCAGTCGACGACCGCAGCAGATTCGTGAGCACACGACGACGTTGTTCGTGCTTCGTAAATTTGGCGCTCGCAGCGCTCTCGAGCGCCTTGAGCACGCGGTGCTCGAACGACAGCTTCTTCACTGCGCGTAGGAACTTTGCTGAGCGAGCGCGTCGGCGCTCTGCAGTGTCGTCGTCTCTTGGCTCAGTCGGCGCTTCCACGAGCGGCACTGTCCGCTTGAACCGTGGCGGGTTCGCTTCTGCAGTCACGACCACTTCTGGGCGACACGGTCGATGCGCTCGCCGGGCTCGTTCGTCCTCGGCTTCCCGTGCACGCTTCCGGTGCATAAAGATCGCATCTGGATACGGCAGCGCAGCGTCAGACGCACGCCGGAGCCCCATCGCCTTGTAGTGCGGAAGTGCGTGGAGGAGCAGCTGCACAGCTTTCTCGCGCTCCCCGAGCTTCCCGAGCACGAACGCCTTGGCGACAAACGCGACGTAGTTGTCGCTACTGCGCTTGAGCGCGAGCTCCAGGTCTTGCTGCGCTTCCGCGTACCGCTCCGCGCTGACATTCGCGAGCGCTCGGTGCAGAAAGAGCTGCGAGTCCTGTTGGCTCACGGCTCCTCTCATCGCTCGTCCGTACGAGCGCACAGCGTCTTCGTACCGCGCCAAGCAGAAGCACACGTACGCGTGCAAGTGCCACGCCTCATTCCAGTCGTCCTGGCGTCGCTTGAGGACGTGTTCGAGGTCTGCTTGTGCGTCTGCATACCGCTGGACAAGCACAAAGCACACGCTGCGCTGGAACTGCGCTTCTGCGTGCGCTGGTGCGAGCGTGAGTACGCGTGAGAAGTCTGCGACGGCGCTCTCGAGCGCAAACAGCTCTTGGAGGGCACACCCGCGGACGTAGAGCGCGTCGACATCATCGGGGTCCTGTCGCGTCGCTTCTGTGAGTGCTTCGACAGCTTTCCGCATCGCTCCACAGGCGTAGTGGCACGCACCAATGCTTGTGTGCAGCCGTGGGTACGCTGGCGCACGGTGGCGTACGCGGTACAAGTCAGCGAGTGCGAGCACGGGGAGCCGCTGCTGAGCGTAGAGGCAGCCGCGCAAGAAGAGCGCGGGGAGGAACACTGGGTGGCGCCGCAAGCAGGCACTCAGACTCGCAATCGCGGCTGTCGGCTGAACGGCGAGGGCTAGGAGGCGGCCGCGGAAGAAGTGCGGGAGGAAGTGGTCGGGCGAGCGCGTGAGTGCGGCTGCGTAGTGTGCGTCCGCGTGCGTGAACAAGCGGTCGGTCGGACGCAGCGACTGGTGTGAGGCGCTCATCTGGTCGAGCGCCAATTGGCAGTAGAGGTTACCTACAAGGACATGGTTGAGCAGCGTCTCAGCGTCCGTGTCATCAGTGTCGACTCGGGTCGCCTGTACTGACTGCCGGTGGAGGAGGAGCTCGAGGTCCTGGATCGCAAGCCCCGGGTGGTGGAGCTCGATGAACGCGACGCTGCGGGCTTCCAACGCACTGGCTTCGAGTGCGCGGCTGCGTTTCCCAGCCTGCTGGACGACAAGCGAGAGGTCGTGGACTGCCCGCTCCCAGTTCCCGAGCGCCAATTCGAGTCGACCGCGCTCGAGCAAGAGCTGGAGCCACTGCGTTCGCTTCGCCTCGGCAGCAAACACCGCCTTCTCTGTCGTCTTGGTGTCTCGGATGCTCCTGCTGGTGCGTGGCACCCACGTGACGTATGGACGGAGGAGCTCTAGACAGCTCGAGAGGTCGTCGACGGCCGATGCCGCGTTGCCTTGGGCCTGCAGCAGCCGCGCGCGGTGCCACAGGGTGTCCAGGTCGCCTGGTAAGTACGCGTGCGCCAAGTTCGCGTCAATGAACGCTTCAAACGGCCATCGAAGCTTCTGGTGCAGCCACTTGGAGCGCTTCCCAAGCCGGACAAAGCACGCAAAGAGCTTCTCGTCCAGTGCGTCCGCTTCTTTGCACTTGAGGAGCTCGAGGCTCGCAAAGTTCGTCGGCGGCAAGTACTGCTCGTCGATCGAGAGCACAGCTTGGAGAAATGGCGCCGTCTGTGCAAGCGAACCGCTCGCTGCGAGCTTGAGTAGCCCCGACTCGAACAGCTTGTCGAGCGTCTCCGTCTGGAGCACGCCGGCGCCGACGCGGCCGCCAGTCGCCGCTGTCTTCTTGTTCACTGCGTACCGTACGATCGCCGCCGCCATCTCCTCTTCTTTGCGCAGTTCTTGCTGCTCACTGTCGTCGTCGCTGTCGCTGTCATCACTGTCGCTGCCGCAAACGACACGCTCGTTGGCTTCGCTGGTCTGTCCTGGCGATGACACGCGGCCTCCAAACGCTCGCTCGAGCCTCCGTGGGAGGAGACTGAACGAGTTGAGCCCACCGTTGCCAAACATGTCGAGGACAAGCAGCCACTCGTCGACCGGTCTTGGCTTTCGGTGGTTCGTTCTGTCTCGCGTGTGCCTTGTGCGGTGGTGGAGACTGTGCGTGACCTGACGCAGCAGCTTGAACGCCGACTTGAGGTGGCCGTTCAAGAGCATGATGAGCGTCCGCTGCACGAGCAAGAGCGGCTCGTCTTTCGCGTCCAATTCGATCGCTGCCGCGGCGTTGAGGTCTTCGACCGCTCGCTCCATCTCGAGCTTGAGCCGACTCGCGAGACTGCGCCAGAGGAGGCAGTAGAACCGCACGCGGTCGAGCACGCGCTGCTGCCACTTGCGTGCCAGCGCCGACTGCGCACTGCTGCTGGGACTCGCTGTCCCAGTTGCCGCAGCGACACGAGCGAGCGCTTCGGTAAAGTACAAGTACGCGACCGACGCGCTGAAGCGCTCGAGTTCGACGACGCCTGCGACCATGTGCACGCACGCGTTCTGCCCCCACTGACGCAGGACGCGCTGGATGCAGTTGCGAACACCGCTGCCCTTGCTCGCAGTTGTCTGAGTCTGTGGAGGTCGCGAGTCAAACACCGCGCCTTCATACGGCGACAGGTGCGGCTGCTGTCGCGTCGCCAGGCCCGACACGCTGTTCGTCGACGCTTGGAGACGACGGACGACGTCGAGCTGGAACACGTGCGCGTACTCGTCCACAGCAGCTCCGTGCTGGATCCGTTGCTCCAAGTACACAAAGAGCGCCGACTCACTGATGAGTGGCAGCTGTCGGAGACGCGCTGTCGCGTTCGCGAGGCTCACACCGCTGCTCTTGCGGGGACTGCGACTGCGCGGCAAGAGCTGAGAGGAAGAGGCGGCGGTGACCGAAAGTCCATGCTCTACAGACGGGAGCACGTGCTCTCGGCGCTCCAGTGAGCGGTGGAGCGCGCTCACGAACGCGAGTGGGAGCCACACAACCGTGTCGACGTCGAGAAAGTCGCCGTTGGACTCGCGCTTGGCGTACGACGCTAGAAACGTCGGGTCCATGCTCTCGACAAGCGAGAGGTCGTGCACGAAGCGCGCGAGGTCGCCGAGCGCCTTGTGCGCGTTTGCACGGTGAAAGTAGACGCCCGGGTCCGGACCGTAGCGGTGCTCGAGCTCGTCCAAATGCCGCACGACTTCACCGAGGTTCTTGGCCGAGAGCTTCGTCGAGTCCACGAGGTCGCCTTGTGCGTCTCGAGTGCCGGGTAGGACGCACAGCGTTGGGAGCTGGAAGCCCGCAGTGTCAGCAGCACCCGACGGCGCGCGTTCGCTCTCGGGCACACCGTGGTACGTGTCCAGCGCTGCCTGGAGCTCGCCTTTGAGCAAGCACAGACCGCCGTACACGTTCGTCGCAGCGTGGTAGAGCTGCACGTACTCGCTCAGCTCGTCGTCGTCCCCACTTCGTCCACTCTCTCGACGCTCGCGAATGCGGATGCGGAGGGTGTTCCTCGCTTGAAGCAGTAAGATTGCGGCGTCTTGAAACTTGCGCTGCCGCAAGAGCGCAGCGCCTTCCCCGACCAGCGCGCGGTGGTACAGTACGGAGCTCGCACGGCACACTGTCCGACACGTTTCAAACGTCCGAGCGGCGTGTGCGAACCGTTTCTGTACGAGTCGCAACTCGGCGTGTGCAATGAGGTACTCCGGGTCGCTTCCGGCCGTCGGGAGAGCGGCGCACCGGTCCAAGCAGCTCTCCGCACGTCCGTGCATCCCAAGGTTCGCAAAGAGGACGCCCATGGCCACGAGGACGCGCGTACTGGCGCCGCCTCGGTTCGCGACAACGAGCAGGTCGCTCTCAGCGTTTGCAGTGTCATGGAGGGCAGCGAACGCCTCGCTCCGGCCTACATAGGCGCACAGCAAGAAGGTCTTTTCGCGGGTCTGGCGATTGGATCGTCGTGGTGGTGACGACTCGGTTTCGGCGGCCAAGCGCTCGATCTCGACGCTAAAGTGGCGCACAGCGCGCTCGTAGTCCTGTAGAGTGAGGAAGAGGAACCCGAGCTTAAAGTGCACGTGCGGGAACCGCTTGTACGCGCGCGCGAGCTCTTCGTACAGCTCGACGGCTTCGTCGACGCGACCACTGAGCCTACGGAGGAATGCAGAGGTCATGTGCCGCTTGTGGTGGGTGCGAACTCATTGTATGGTGAAAAAGGAGAGAGATGGAGGCACTTGGGAGACGCACCACGCCCACTGTGCGTACGTGTCGAGCTCTGTGGCGATCGTCTTCCCAGTCATCGTCATGTGTGGCATCCGTTCGTTCGGTTGTGGTCACAAACCACTTCAACGTCACTAAATCGTACCTTTTCGGTACTTTATAACGGCGTTTCAGTCGACTTCCGCACTTTGTCGGATGAAAACAGTGACCAGTCATTCGTCTGACTTTGACTGGCATAACCACCCTCGCCCACTTCGCCGAACGCCATGCGCTGCTGCCAGCTTGTGATGGGGCCCGCAGGGACGGGCAAGGTGCGCTATCGAAGCGGTTACTGCTGGGAACCGCCTCTGACTCTCGCGCGACACTAACGCGAAGCGCAGTCGACGTACTGCAACAACATGCACGAGTTCTGTGCCGCGTCGGGCCGCATGACGTACGTCGTGAACTTGGACCCGGCCGCCGACCACTTTGAGTACCCCGTGGCGTTCGGTGCGTCTGGATTGCGGGTGGGTCGAGGTGGAAAGAAGCGCAGCGTCTGGTCTATCGCTCGAGTGCTGACTTTGACCGACCGGTGGCAGACATTCGCGATCTCATTAGCGTCGAGGACGTGATGGAAGAGCTGGGCTACGGCCCGAACGGCGGCTTGATCTACTGCATGGAGTGCGTGGCGTTACTGGCAGCCGTGGGCTGGGCGCTAGGGACAGTAACCTAGTGCCGCGTTGACGGGATCGGATGGATGCGATGCAGGTACCTTGTCCAGAACCTCGACTGGCTCCAGGACCTGCTCACAGAGTACAGTGATGACGACTACTTCATCTTCGACTGTCCTGGTGCGTGCTTGTGTGTGTGCGGGTTGCTGGTGGGTGGTAGCGTATAGGACCTGCCAGTCGCACGCTCGAGTGAACTAACTGTATGTATGGGTGTCTGACTGTGTGGAACACCACTCGAATCCCACAGGACAAATCGAACTTTACTCGCACTTGCCAGTGATGAAGCAGCTCTGTGACGCGCTCAAGGACTGGAGCTTCACGATCTGCGGCGTCTACCTGGTAAAGAGGAGGACGAGGAGAGCGAGTCGCGACACTCACAGAGCTGCGCCGAGCTGAGCTGAACTGACGCCAGTACGCTTCGTCTGTCTGTCTGTGTGGCTACGTGTCTCCAGATCGACTCGTTATTTATCGCGGATCCGACCAAGTTCATCTCGGGCGTGCTCTGCTCGCTGTCGGCCATGGTGCAGCTCGAGCTGCCGCACATTAACGTGCTCACCAAGTGCGACTTGGTGGACGAGAAGGAGCTGAGCAAGTACGTGACGTGCGAGCGTGTGGGTGGAATCAGAGACCCCCTCTCTCTCTCTTGGTTTTGGTACTGGACGTCGTCTGCCAGACAATGGAACCAACCAACCGTTCGGCTTCTTCCTCCCAGGTACCTGGACCCGTCGTCGGGGTACCTGCTCGAGAACCTCTCGAGCTCTACGGACCCCAAGTGGCGGCCGCTGAGCACAGCGATCTGCAACGTGGTGCGTGCGGAGTAGTTGGTTCGTGTCCGGAGCGAGCAGCCAAGTCGACGAGCACGTCGATAGATATGCGTGTGGGCTGTGGAGAGACCATCCCATCTCAAGTGTCGGTGCTCATGCGGTTGGTGTTTTCTGTGTTCGACAGATCAACGACTTTAGTATGGTCGCGTTCGTGCCGATGAACATTACGCGCGAGGAGAGCATCGAGACGGTGCTGCTGCACGTGGACCATGCGATCAACTACGGCGACGACCTCGAGCCGACGGAGCCCAAGGACAACGCGGAGGACGACTTCTGAGTCGCTTGCATCCATCGTAAGGCAGTGAGTCTCTTGCTCCGTGAGCCCAGCCACTGGTTGTGGTGGTGGGGAAGGCGTAGCTGGCTAAATAGAGCGAGTCGTTCAGTTGGTCCGCCTTCTTCGGTGCTTTGCCTCCTCCTCGCCCACCTTGAGCTCACCTGCAACACCCACATCAACACATACAAGGAGCAAGTCTACAAGCAAACCCAAGCCAACGAGAGGATGCCGCTTGCGAGCCTGAAGGACAGCAAGGAGCACGCGGCCCCGTCCGCACCGCCGAGCGCCGCTGGGACTGGGAAGGCGAGCGCCGACGTCGCGTTCCGCACCATCGAAGAGCAAGTGCAGCTCGTGCGCGTGTTCCGCGTGCTGGCATTCGAGATCCCGCGACAACTTGTGGAGCGCAAGCTCGAGGTGAGCGGGGTGAGAGCGAGTGACTGTGGTGGTCCTGCCCTGTCTTGTCCTGTTCGAAAGACGTCACACCGTATTGATCCGAGTGATGGCGTCGTTACGTGTGCTTGCAGAAGCTGAGCGAGAAGCTCCGAGCGCTGTCCTGTGGTGAGGTACGTCGGAACGAGTACTTTCCATGCCACCAGCCCTTGCTTGCTGCTGTCTATACTGTGACGATAGCACTCCATGTGATACCACTCACTTCCTGTCCCTTCGCCTCTCTTCTCTCTGCTTGACCTTGGCACTATCGCCAGCTCTGCAACTCTACACACCAGAAACGCAAGAGCTGCGCCGAGTACGAGCTGAAGCACGAGCGGTACCGGAAAGAGCACGCGCGCTTCCTCACGACGCTCCAGGACGAGGTCAGCAACGGCCGCGAGATGGTGTGTGCAAAGTACCACGTCCGCGCGGACGCCATCGCAGCGCTCGTGGAGCACCTCGGCGCGTCGCCGATCGTCTTGAGCAAGAGCCGCATCGAGGACGTGATCTGGGAGGTGAACGACAGCCTCGACGGCCTCGTGTCGTTCGACGAGTTCGAGAAGAGCTACATGCGCGCGCGCGTAGACCGCACGGGACTCGAGCCGTCTGAGCTGTTCTTCATCATCGCCTTTCTCATGTTCGACAAGGAGCGCAGTGGGCGGGTGCGTGCGTGTGTGCGTGCAAGTGTGGGTGTGTATATGTGTGGGTACTGTACTCGTATGAGTGTGTGATGCCGTGGGTGATCTGTCGGAGCTCATTACACTCGTGCACGTGTGCGTGATTCCTTGGCAGCAGATCGTCTTGGACGACGCGATGAAGATCTTGTGCGTGCACGTGACTGTTTTGTGGTGCTTGCTCACTGAAGCAAGAGCGAGTGTACCAGGTCCAGTCAGTACCCAGTTGGTCATCTGACAGACGCGTCCTCGTCACTTATCACTCGATGTCTCGGTGCCTCGATTTCTCGCTTGCCATCCACGCTGTGCCTGCCACAAACAGCTACCTCAAGTACGGCGACGCGATGGAGAAAGAGATGGAGAGGCACTTTGGCAGCAAGTTGGACGAAGGCGCGCAGTTCATCCACTTTGCCGAGGTACGACAACCAACTCCATTCTCACAAGCGGGTGATTGGCTTCGGTCATCACCTCTCTCTCTCTCTCGTGCTGTTATTGCTGGAAGAAGCACTGACTTACTGGACTGCTGCCTTGCTGCAATCTCCTTCTAAATGTACTGACGCACCAACCTGCTTGTAGTTCTACGACGCGATTCTCAAGCGCACAGGCGAGCTCATCGACCAGCAGGCATCGATCTCCAAGTCCAACAAGTACAGCAAGCGGCTGTAGTCCCCCACTATCTCCAGCGTACCACCTCACTCACTCTTCACAGCCAGACACGACTGCTTCCCACTCACGTCCGCCTCTCGAACTCCGCGCTTGGCCATCAAGTTCCGACCTCTTGAGCTGAACAAAGTTTACCTGGAGTTCTGTAGGTCTGTAGAAATATTTCACTGCGAGTTTGCTGAGATTGGTCATCTCAGACTTCACAATTTGCCGGCTTTTCCACAAGTCGACTCTTCGGAAGAACCCATCCCCCAAGCTCCCCATACCTCAAGCACCAGCCGCCTCTCACTCCCGCCCATCGCGATGGAGAATCCAGCTGCTGCCCCTTCTCTCCCCCGTGCAGACCAGATCGACCCTGTCGTACTATGTCTGGCTCTCCCATCTGCACCCAGCATACCGCCTGTGGCTGCAGGCGCTTCCCCTC
>JAASGD010000102.1:0-38117 GCA_023334115.1 Globisporangium megalacanthum
TGTGAGTGCCTTCTTCTCCTTCGTCACTGACGGAGTGAACAAAGTCTTGTACACACGGCAGTTCGAGCACAGACGTGAGCCACACATCGCGCAGTTCTTCTCCTTGGACGACGACCCAAAGAGCTTGAGCTTGTTCGGGATGCTCTTGCCGCACTGACCGCACGAGGTCTCTCTCTCGGCCGACTTGGTGGGGTTGGAGTCGTCTTCTTCGTCGTCGTCAGCTTCACCAGTGCTGCTACCACATCCTGACGCGGAGCTGGACGACGACACCGCCGCACGGACAGCGGCTGGCTGGGAGCTGAGGATCCACGTGAACTTCTTCATCTCCGCACAGTGTGCGTGTCGACTGATGGAGAGAGCGACGTCAGCAGCTGTGAACGCTATGAGACTCACAGGAGCTTCCCCCATTGGATCAACGACCCCACGCAGGAACACTTCGACGCAGTTTGCTCGGCGTTGCCGGAAGAGGAAACAGAACGAGAGCTTGGATCGCATGACTGGGACGCCGGGCACGTCGCGAACGCCTGGGACGTCGACCGAGTGTCGTAAATGGTAGCCGATGCGTTCGCCGTTTGGTGTCAGCGCGATGCCATTCGACTCAATGAAGACCGCAGAGTGCGGCCGCATGAGTGCACCGACGAGCAGCGAATTCCCCTTAACAAGGCGCTTGACACTCAGTTCCCGGAACGGATCGTGCTCGCTGGGTGTGATGATTGGCGCGAGGACTTCCCAGTCCACGAAGCCGTCTTCAGTATACGCAGTCTTGAGCTGCATGTCTTCCACACTTGGGCTGATCTGACCGTACATGACGTCGTCGAGACTGCCTTCGACGGACCCGAATGCGAGCAGCGACGCAATCGACTTCACGTCGTCCATGTTCTCCATGTCAGCCTCGCTACTGCTGTAGCTGTTGCTGGAGGTGTTCTGGGTATCTTCACGGGAATAGCCCGTGGTGATACCGTCGAGACTCGGCCTGTGCTCTCGATACACGCGCATGTCGTCACGATGTTTGATCTTTTTCCACCGACGCTCGTCCACGACACCGTTGCGCACTGTGAGGAGCTCATTGTACTCGTTCACTGTGTTCTTGACGACAGCCTCAGCAACAGCGGCGAGCTGGAGCTCGTCCTTGCGTGTGATCGAAAGGAGAGTCGTGTGGGAGCGGTGACGGACTTGCGGATAATGCGACTGCTTTGTGTGTATACGCGGTGCTTCCGCGTCGCGACGCCTAATCCAAAGTGAAGCCTGAAGGCTTGTGTTCACCGAGCTTTCAATCTGGAAGTGCGAGAGAAGCTCGCGGCGATAGCTCGGATCTCACTGACGCACAAATTCTCGCGAATTCAAACCCGGCATCTGATTGGAGATCAAGTGACAATATCAACAATGTTTGAACAAGATACGAAAGTTTCGAGGCTCTTGAGTCAAGACTACATACCCAGGTTGCCGTTGACTCACCACCACTTCAGAATCAACACCCTTTAGATGCCATTGACCCTTGACTCGGATCACAAACAATTGGAATCGGATACTCCAGCACAAACTTCGACTTGCATGCGCCATTGACCAACTCTATTCACTCACATACTACTCCACACTGCCACGGCCCCCAGACGTATCCGCGGACGCACTCGCTCACCACAACCGACGTCCTACTCCTAATTCCTCATGTTCAGCGCCGACGCGTAGTCCACCTGTTCTCCTCCTGCGGCTCGTGCATCCAGCGTCGCAAAAGTCGCCGACCACGCGCCGACTACACACGTGAGGCAGTTCGTACAGAACGCCCGGCTGCTCTGTGTGAGCGCCTTCTTCTCCGTCGTCGACGGAGTGAACAAAGTCTTGTATACGCGGCAGCTGGAGCACAGACGCGAGCCACACATCGCACAGTTCTTCTCCTTGGACGATGACCGAAGCAGCTTGAGCTTGTTTGGGATGCTCTTCCGGCACTGACCGCATGATACCTGTGTGTGGGCCGACTTGGTAGGGGCGGTGGATGTGTCGTCGTCGTCGCCGCCGCCAACTCCACCACTGCTGCGGCTTCCTCTGGATGCGGAGCTAGACGACGACACCAGCGCGCGGACAGCGGCTGGTTGGGAGCTGAGGATCCGCGTGAGCTTCTTCATCTCAGCGCAGTGTGCGTGTCGACTGACAGAGAGCGGGACATCGGCAGTCGAGAACGCGATGAGACTCGCAAGAGCGTCCCCCATTGGATCGACGGCCCCACGCAGGAACACTTCGACGCAGTTCGGGCGACGCTGCCGGAAGAGGTTGCAGAATGTGATCTTGGACCGCACAATCGAGACGCCAGGCAGTTCGTGGACCCCCGGGACGTCGACCGAGTGGTAGACGCAGTACCCGATACGCTCACCGTTCGGCGTCTGGGCAATGCCGTTCGACTCGATGAAAAGTGCGGAGCGCAGCCGCACGACAGCACCGACGAGCAGCGGGTTCCCCTTAACAAGGCGCTTGACGCTCAGTTCCCGGAACGGATCGTGTTCGCTGGGTTTGATGATCGACGCGAGGAGTTCCCAGTCCAAGAAGCCGTCCCCGACATACGCGGTCTTGAGCTGCATGTCCTCCACACTTGGGCTGATCACAGCGTACATGACGTCATCCAGACTGCCTTCGACGGACCCGAATGCGAGCATCGGCGCTATCGTCTTGGAGTCGTCCACGTTCTCACTGTCAGCCTCGCTGCTGCTGTAGCTGTGGGTGCTCTGGGCATCTCCACGAGAAGCTCCCGTGGTGGTCCCGTCGAGACTCGGTCTGCGCTCGCGATACACGCGCATGTCGTCACGATGTTTGATCTTTTTCCACCGACGCTCGTCCACGACACCGTTGCGCACTGTGAGGTGCTCATTGTACTCGTCCACTGTGTTTTTCACGAGGACCTCAGCGACAGTGGTGAGTCGGAGCTCGTCCTCGCGCGTGAGCTTCAGTGGAGTGAGAGTCATTGCGGTTGAGAAGCGTCGTGGCGCGGGTCTGCGGGTACTGCGGTTGCTGTGTGTGTGCGCGTGCGCGTCGCGACGCCAAATCCGAAATGTGTGGAAGCTCGCAGAGCTCGGCTTGCGTGCGAACGAGCTTGCGTGCGGTCCTCTGGACCGCCAGCTGGCGATTATGTGCTCTATTGTCAGTCGCGTACTGTTTCATTACTAACGGTACATTTAGTGAATACTAGTACAGGTGAGAGCGCGTTGAAGGAACTGGCATGAGCGGATTCCCTTTATTTTCGTTAGGGTCTTGATTTGTTTGTTTGCCCTAATTGGTTCTGTAGAATTAATTGGTTTATAATACTTTGCTCAATTCGATAAATGTATTTGTCGTTCCTTCAACGCGCTCCCATCTGTAACTGCGCATCATGTCCCTCTTCATAAGATGGTGGCTTGAGATGGTCGAGGCGAGGAAGACCAATTTCGGTGGCTTTGATGAAGAGCTCCAAGCACCAACAAATGAAGGGTTGGGGCCCCATAACTTGGAGGTGTATTAGCCCAATCATCCAATTGCGACTCGGAGTCGCTATCTCGATGACTCGTGCTCCTGCAGCTGCAGCTCGCCATCGTCCGATGATTCGTCGTGAATATCGTCCAAGAAACACTCTCATACATGATGACATGGGCTGCTTTCGTCTGGTCCGTCCCGACGTATGTTCCGCGTCGCTCGTGCTCTTTCAGCTGTTGGCTCATCGACACGGGGAACGGACGAGCGTCAGTGACGGCACCAGACCATTGGGAGCCTACGCAGGCACCACACGCCCCGAGAAACGACTAAAATGGGTAACGCGAAGTCCGACGCGAACACATTCAAACCGCATGGCCGACATGGCGAACAACGCAGTACCGTAATGGGCAACAAGACACGACTGTGTCGTTGTGATTCAAGCGGGTGGGGAACCTTGTACGGCCAAGTCATCATGGCCACAATGTGAATAGGGCGGAGCAAGGCAGTTGCTCACTCCCGAAACACTCATTATGCCCCCGCGAGCCGGATATTTATCAAAACACGTACGTTTAGTGACACATTTATCAACACACGTTCATTTAGTAGAAAAAGGACAATTGCAACAAGTATACTTTCTGCATACTACACTCCGCGACAAAATACATCGCACACTTACCAACAGTGTAACTTTGTCAGTGAAAGCTTTGCACGACACTACTCGCTCGCTCAGAAGCTCAGCATCACCGAGATCTCGCTGCTACAGGCGCTACAGCAGGTCTAGCTGACGGCCGTGTAGCAAAACAGTAGTCGACGCTCAAGATCTCGTACAACAATATCATCGGTCTACTAACCAGACCGCAGCATCTCAGTAGGTAGTGCCCACTGACGAGTAAGCAGTTTCTCACGCCCAGAGAGATCTGCAACTGCTTTGCGGGCGCAGCTGTGCTATTTAGCAACGCAAACGCCGCGAGCGACGGTGACAGAGGCTGGGAATCAAGTGGGTGGCGATGCGCTCCAAGAAGAGCGCAATGAGACGGACGATGCACGATTACGACTTTGCGTGCTCGAGTACGCGGGCATCCTCGGGCGCGGACGCTGTGATGGCGGCCCGGAACGCCCGTGGGCGTGTGTCTGTACGAGTCGATGGAGCAGCGAGAGTGCTCGCCACTGGCCGAGGCGCAATGGCTCAAGCGTGGCTCGGTTCCAGAGTGCCTCATCCAACCGCGCAAAGACGAAGGCGTGCTCGATCCGCTGATCATGTGCTCGATTGGGCAGTCACTGATACAGCGCAGGAAGCTCCACGTGAACCGCGCAATGCAACAGAACTGGGCCGAATCGGTCGGTGCAATCGAGGAGCTGCTTGACCGCAAGCGCAATAGCCGCGAGCTCACGCTGCGCCAGCAGCCGACGACAGCGACCGCCAGTACTGCCACCTGTGCCTCAAGACTCACGGCCACGATCGCATGCATCACAACCGCGCGTGCGGCGATACTACCTGCCGCGCCATACCCGTCGAGCTCGCGGCGGCCGGGCTATCGACACTTCGTTGTGCAAGGCGTGCATGGACATGCACGAGCATTGTCGGCAAGGAGTTGCCACTGTCCAATGGCGTTGACAACATGACGCTGCGCGACGTCGTGGAGGAGTACGCGTGACTGCACCAGGTCGCCGCACTGTACACGTCTAGACGTAAGATGGTGAGCGGGCTCATTAAGCGGCTGCAGCACCTGTACCCGTCCGACAACAGCAGCAACGACGGGAAAGCCGACATTTACGGCATGCTTTGCGGCCTTGCGGCGCTGGTGTTGTGGTCATGAGCGCCGTGAGCGTGCCAACGGCCGACGTGCCGCGACTTTAGCTTCTGCGAGTACCCTGTGCGCGAGCAGAGGCCGCTCGTGGTCATGGACGCGCTGAAGGACCTTCAATGGCGGACGCCCCGTTCGCTTACCAGCTCGCTTGCCGTGCGCTTCCTCGTCGCTGTCTACGCTCTTGACACGGAGCCGCGCCAAGCGCTGCCCGAGCACCAACTCTCGACCGTGCAGAACCGCGCGCATCTGGTCATGGCCATGGTGCAGTAGCTCTGAGAGGCGCAGGCCAAGGCCGCGTGCCACGGCCGCTGCGTCTCAGCAACTGGTCGTGCCTGGTAGCAGTCCGCACCACCGCAAGCAGTTGCACAGCAGATGTTGATGTACTAGTACCAAAGCTACCCGCTGCCGCCCACGCCGTACTACTATCAGCCACACTATTGCTACGCTTCGTCGTCATTGCCGGCGCCAACGACGTCGGCATGGTGCCGCTCAGCAGCAGCGATCATGTGGAGTGGAAGCAGCCGCAGGTGTCCTAGGTGCCCGAAGACCAGATACTCAAGGAGAAGATGATCAAGCTGCTGTCCAAGGCGTCCCAGTTGCGCGACCCGATACTCTAGGAGACGATGATCAAGTTGCTGTCCAACAAGCTGAGCATCTTGGTCTGTCCGTCTAGTAACCGCTTTGCTTCCCTTGTCGATGTGTTGACGCCTTGTTGCCTGCCGCCCGGGTCATGAGAGGACACGGCGTCTGCTGAGCCGCAATTGCCGTTGTGCTGCAGCTGCTGCGTTTGGTACTGCCGACCGCAGTGTGCAAGCTGAGGTCCAGATACTACAGAGTACATACACTCTAGGGACTAGCTCGTGGCCTCACAGACCCGTGTTGTACGCCACGCTTCCATCCCTTTGCACCTCGACGCCAACCACCCGCACGTCCGGCTGTACCCGCTACTACTGTATAGCGGCGACTGTGATAAGGGACAACACGTGACGCTCCAGGTCACGCGGTCGATGTTCAGTAGCTTCTGCATCTGGCTGATGATGGCGGCTGCCAGCTGAGCGCCACGACGTCTAGCAGCTCGCGCTCGATGTGTGCGGGCGTGAGAAACTGCCTACCCGTGAGTTACGGATATGCCGTGAGAGTGTGCTCTACCTGCAGGCGCCCGGACTGTTGCTGCAGTTGGCTCAGGAGCGCGATTCCGTCATTGACGAGCATTTGCTCACTTGAGCGAGTATGGCAATCCATGAAGATTGCAAGATGATCTTGCAATACTTAGTATACTTGGTATACAGTGATTTATACTAAGTATACTTGTTGCAATTGTCCTTTTTCTACTAAATGAACGTGTATTGATAAATGTGTCACTAAACGTACGTGTTTTGATAAATATCCCCCGCGAGCCTGACTGACGAGGGAGGAGTCCATGCGCAAGACTTGCGCAGGACGCACGAGCCCACCACAAGAGAACGACCAAGGATGACTTGATAGTCTGCACTGAAATAGTTTATCGAACCTAAAGGTTAACCCTTGTGCTTTTCTTTTACAGAAGAAAAACACAAAATTTGGAAAACACAGCGATGCTAAAAACTCACAACATCCAAATCGTACTTAAATAGGACCAGTGTATCGGCCATCTGGGCCTTTTCGCTCGAAAAACACAGAATGTTCTGGACGGCGTTGCCTAGTACCAGTACTCCGCTCAGAAAGCGCCATTCATATTGTGGCGGGTGCCATTTGCAGTGCTTGTTTGGAAGACCGCCGAACCTGCGTCAGCGGGACCTCCGTTTCTTCACGAAAAATGTATGAAATAGCAAACATTAAAAACGTTTAACAGTGAAATGTTTTTTATGTTAAATTCGTTTGTGTTTTTTAGTATCACTTTTGGGTGGTTTTTGATTTTATCCTTGAATATTTGGTAATTTAGGGTGCAAATGAGGAAGCTGTTTCAGAAGTGGAGGCGAATCCTTTTTCAAATGTTTACTTTCAGAAGGGAGGTCAAGATGTCATCCTGGTGATGTCATCTTGACCTCTTCTAAAAAGTTTTGTTGCTGGTACAGTCACTTTTAGGCAAGCTCAGCAGGTCAAATGGTCTCACTCGATTGCGGTGAGATATAAGATCGAGCTCTGGTTAGCTCGCCCTTATGCACGCCTGAAAGTGACAACCTCAGATGGGAAACAGAACTGCTGAGACGCACATGCGGCCTATGCTCGTGAGCGACTCGCTCACAATATGTGTCCATGCTGCACACACAGCGTACGTTTCATAGTCAGAATCAAAGTTATTCGTTCAAAACAAGATCAAAACCCCTTCAGTAAAATACGACTTCGAAAACCGAAGATTTTGTGGTACAGTAACGTGGACTCGGGGTCGGGTCTTGATAGAGCCTGTTAATGGACCATCTGTGGACCCGCACCAGTTCAGATTTGGCATTGCGAGACGCAGGCAAGTTGCACACGGGAAGCACACACACACACGAAGCAGCCGCAATCCCCGCTTCTCAACGACATGGCCCTCATTACAATCACGCGCGAGGACGAGCTCCAGCTCATTGTGGTTGCTGAAAACGTCGTGAAAAACGCAGTGGACGAGTACAATGAGCACCTCACAGTACGCAACGGCGTCGTGGACGAGCGTCGATGGAAAAAGATCAAAGAACGAGACGACATGCGCGTGTACCGTGAGCGCAGGCCGAGTCTCGACGGCATCATTACGGGAGCTTCTCGTGGAGATGTTCAGAGCAGCCACAGCAACAGCTACAGCAGCAACGAGAGCGAGGAGAATCTGGAGGACTTCAAGACGATTGCGCCCATGTTTGCGTTCGGGTCCGTCGAAGGCAGTCTGGACGACGTCATGTACGGAGCGATCAGCCCGAGCACCAACGCCATGCAGCTCAAGTCGGCGTATACTGAAGACGGCTTCGTGGACTGGGAACTCCTCGCGCCGATCATCAAACCAAGCGAACACGACCCGTTCCGAGAACTGAGTCTCAAGCGCCTCATCCAGGGCAACTCGCTGCTCGTTGGCGCAGTCATGCGACGGAGCTCGTCAGTCTTCATCGAGTCGGACGGCATCGCACAGACGCCGAATGGTGAGCGCATTGGGTACCATTTACGGCACTCGGTCGACGTCCCAGGCGCGTCGGAACAGGTCGGCGTCCCCGTCATGCGGTCCAAGATTTCATTTTGTTTCCTCTTCCGGCAACGCCGAGCAAACTGCGTCGAAGTGTTCCTGCGTGGGGTCATTGACCCAATGGGAGAAGCTCCTGCGAGTCTCATAGCGTTCGCGAGTGCGAACGTGAGTCTCGCCACGAGTCGGAACGCGCACTGTGCTGAGATGAAGAAGCTCACGCGGATCCTCAGCTGCCAGCCGGCCGCTGTCCGTGCGATGGTGTCGTCGTCCAGCTCCGCATCCGGAGGAAGCCGCAGCAGTGGTGGAGTTGGCGGTGATGACGCTGCGAGCCCCACCGCCAAGTCGGCTGGTCGAAAGGCCTCGTGCGGTCAGTGCAACAAGAGCATCTCGAACAAACTTAAGCTCTTTGGGTCGTCGTCCAAGGAGAAGAACTGCGCAATGTGTGGCTCCCGCCTGTGCTCGAGCTGTCGCGTGTACAAGACCTTGTTTGCTCCGTCAGTGACGAAGGAGAAGGAGCTCACGCAGAGCTGCCGGGCGTTCTGTACGAACTGCCTCGCGTGTGTGGTCGGTGCGTGGTCCGCAAAGTTTGCGTCGCTGGACGCGCGAGCGGCGCGAGGAGAAGAGGTGGACTACGCGTCCGCGCTGTGCATGAGCTAGGCTAGTCTGAGGCGAAGAGGCTGCGGAAGATCCCCTGAACTGTAAGTGGGTTTGCTGGAGGTGAGTGCGTGCGCGAGTTCATTCGGGCGCTGCGATAGTGCGGAGTATGTGGATGGATGGTTGGAGTTGGTAAGAGAGGACACGTAAGCGGAAGTTTGTAGGTCTGGTATCCATTTGTTCGTGTTACGTGTCGGGACCAGCCTGTGCAGATGCTTGGCGTCTGTTGACTGCTTCTGAACTCATGAGTTAGCCTAACTTGGGAAGCTCAACTTGAGTATCGATCGAGCCTTTCATCCTGACGACGACGGACCGAGGAGCCTTTGAGGACTCGAGACTTTCATGGTGTGAGCGCTCACACTATGAAAGTCATACCTGTAAATAGTAGTACAAATATAGCGAAGGTACAGAGCTGCCATTTCTAAGCGGATGCTGCAGGCAAACACAAGCTTTCTAAAATCAGACCCTCAGAAGGCCCTGACTCACTCACCAGCTTGCAATCAGCCGAAACTGCATTAATACAGTCGAGAATTTTTGACTTTTAGCCTCGTGTCAAGTCTATAAACTACTGTATTTCCTGCGATAATAGGGACCCTTCGGATTCAGTTGTGATTTCCCAAAAAACAGATTTTTACTCATAAGACATTAACACCCCATGTCTGTAAGAACTGGTTGTAAAGTGCCTGTTTTGGGGGAGAATCCAGAAGCACAAAAATCCGGAACTGCACAGATTTGAGCGAGCTTTGTACCATTAGAATGCTGTGCGTCGTGCGATCACAATGCACCGAAGCGCGGCGCTCAATTCGTCGTAGTGCCTCCACACAGCAACCAGTTCTTACAGACATGGGGTGTTAAACAGTATATCAGTATACAGTATAATTTGTACTGTATCCCGAATGAAGAGTTTAATCAAAATCAGAGAAAATCTACTTTGTTACAAAGCGCTTACATATTGTTTCAGAGACGAAAATTTCAAAAAAGAAACCCTTTAGGTGGTCCTCATTATCGCGGGAAATACAGTACTGCACACAAACACGATTTCTTTGAAGTTATAAAATTAGTCCTGTACCTACCATGCACACCTATTTTAGCATTCGTGCTGAAACTTTCGGTCTCAACGCAAAGCGTCCAGATTGATTGAAAACGTGTTGCGACTCGAACGCCCAAGCGCCTCTCACTGCGCACACACGACCTCCCTCCCTCGCACAAACACAACGCAATCGCATCCGCTGCAGACGCGCCCCAGCTCTCGACGGCACAACCTTCCCCATGACCACGCTCACGCGCAAGGACGAGCTCCAGCTCGCCGCTGTCGCTGAGACCATCGTGAAGAACACGATGGAGGAGTATAATGAACACCTCGTCGTGCGCAATGGTGTCGTGGACGAGCGCCGGTGGAAGAAGATCAAGCAGCGAGGCGACATGCGTGTGTACAGCGAGCGCATCCCGAGCCTCGACGGCGTCAGCACGGGCGCTTCGCTTGAAGATACTCAGAGCACATCCACCAACAGCTACTGCTGCAGTGAGGCTGACATGGAGAACACGGCGATACCAATGTTCGCATTCGGGTCTGTCGAAGGCAGTCTCGAAGACGTCATGTACGGCGCAATCTCCCCGACCGCCGAGGACATGCAGCTCAAGACTGCGTATACTGAAGACGGGTTCGTGGACTGGGAGCTCCTCGCACAGATCATCACACCAAGCGAACACGATCCGTTCCGAGAACTGAGCGTAAAACACGTCGTCAAGGGCCACTCGTTGGTCGTTGGTGCAGTCGTTCGACGGCGCTCGATACTGTACCTCGAATCGAACGGCATCATCCTGACGCCGTATGGCGAGCGCATTGGGTACCACTTGGATCACTCGGTCGACGTCCCGGGGGTTCACGAACAGCCTGGCGTCTCCATTGTGCGAGGGAAGATCTCGTTCTGCTACCTCTTCCGGCAGCGCCGAGCCAATTGGGTCGAAGTGTTCGTGCGCGGGAGCGTGAATCCGATGGGCGACTCGTTTGCGAGTCTCGCGGCGTTCACGAGTGCGGACGTTCCCATAGCGATCAATCGGAATGCACACTGTGCCGAGATGAAGAAGCTCACGCGGATCCTGAGTTCCCAGCCGACAGCTGTGCGTGCGCTGGTGTCATCGTCCAGCTCCGCATCTGAAGGAAGCAGCAGCAGCAGTGGGGGAGCTGACGGTGACAACGCATCTGTCACTCCCACGATGTCGGTGTTCGGACAAACGTCTTGCGGCCAGTGCAAGAAGAGCATTCCAAGCAAGCTCCAGTTGCTTCGGCCGACGCCGAAAGAGAAGCACTGCGCGATGTGTGGCATGCGCCTGTGCTCGAGCTGCCGCGTATACAAGACCTTGTTCGCTCGGTCAGTGAAGAAGGAGAAGGAGCTCACGCAGAGCAGCCGGGCGTTCTGTACGAGCTGTCTGGCGTGTGTAGTCGGCGCGTGGTCAGCGACGTTTGCAGCGCTGGATGCCCGTGCAGCGCGAGGGGAAGACGTGGACTACGCGTCCGCGCTGAGCATGAGCTAAGCTAGTCTGAAGCAAACAAACTATCAAAAGCTCCGATAGTTGTTGGTTTGTTGTGGTTCGCAAGTGTGGGCACGAATTCATTTGTGTGGAGTATGTGGCTGGTCAAGAGGACAAGAGGACAAGAGGACAAGAGGACAAGAGGACAAGAGGACAAACGTCCATACCATCCATACGAGGACACCATTGGGATACAGAACTGCAGACCAAACACACTGTTGTTTGCTTGACCAAGTCCAACATCGATTCCCATATTCCACGTTATGTATGGCAGCCCTCGCGAACGAATTCTCGCAGGCACTCTTGGCTCTCTCTCACCATACACCACCTCGTAGTTACACCTCCCAGATTTTCCGCAATCTGTTCACCTCGACCTGGTTCGTGTTCAGCGCCAACGCGTAGTCCACCTGTTCCCCACGCAACGCACGCACATCGAGCGCCGCACACGTCACAGACGACGCACTGACCACACACGCAAGGCAGCTTGTGCAGAACGCTCGGACGGTCTGCGTGAGCTCCTTCTCCTTCGTCGGCGACCGAGCGAACAGGGTCTTGTACACGCGGCAGCTCGAGCACAGACGTGAGCCACACATCGCGCAGTGCTTCTCCTTGGACGACGGATTAAACCGCGCAAACGTGCTCGAGATGCTCTTGCTGCACTGGCCGCACGAGACCGGTTCGTTGGCCGATTTGGTAGTGGTGATTGCGTCACTACTGCCACTGAGGTGGCTGCGTCCGGAGGCGGCGTTGGCAGTCGCCAGCAGCGCACGGACAGCTGCTGGCTGGGAGCTGAGGATCCGCGTGAGCTTCTTCATGTCGGTGCAGTGCGCGTTCGCACTGATAGAGAGACAGACTTCAGCTGTCGTGATCGCAATGAGACCAGCCGGAGCGCCTCCCATCGGATTGATGACTCCCTTCATGAACACTTCGACGCAGTTCTCTTTGCGCTGGCGGAGGATCGTACTGAACGACAGCTTCGCGCGCACAGACGAGACCTCTGTTGGTTCTTGAAACCGCGGAATGTCGACCGAGTGCCGGACGTGGTACCCGATGCGTTCGCCGTCCGGCGTGATCGCAATGCCGTTCGCCTCAATGTACAGTGTCGACCGTCGCCGGATGACGGCACTGAGGAGCGGCGGATTCCCCTTCACAGCGTACTTTAAGCACAGGTAATGGAACGGCTCTTCTTCACTGGGTTTGATGATTGGCGCCACGAGCAACCAGTCTACGAAGCCGTCATCGAGATACGCGGTCATGAGCTGCATGTCCTCAGTGCTGATGCTGATTGCGGCGTACATGGCGTCGTTGAACGTGCCCTCGATGGACCCAAACGCGATCATCGGCGCAATCGTCTTGGAGCCGTCCTTGTTCTCGCTCTCGAAGTCGCTGCTGTTGTAGCTGTAGCTGCTACTGTAGTTGCTGCTGTTGTTGCTGCTGTGTTGGCTGAAAGTACTGCTGCGTTGGCTGTAGCTGCTGGTGCTGTAGCTATAGCTGTAGCTGCTGCCGTTGTTCGAGATCTGGGGATTTCCGCGAGACATCCGTTTGCTAACGTCTTTCGGGCTGCGCTCGCGATACGCACGCATGTCGTGGCGCTGTTTGACCTTCTTCCACCGGCTCTCGTCCACGACCCCGTTGTGGACTGTGAGGTGGTCAATGTACTCGTCCACCGCGGTCTTCACGAGGGACTCGGCGAGTGCGGCGAGCTGGACCTTTTCCTCGTACGTGAGCGTGAACGAAGGGGTGGCCATGGCGATGGAGACTGAACGGAAGTTGCGGGCGACGTGGCTGCTTGGCGTCTGCGTGTGTCCGGTCGAGTTCGATTGTGAGCGTGTTGTCGGTGGGGTGCCGCACAGGAGCACAGCAACAGACGGCGAGAACGCCCCGAGATCATGGCGTCGCCAGTAAACCTGGGTTCGGGTAGGACGGGCCCTCAAGAGGCGCCAAGCTCAAGTCACAGTTGTCCAAATTTGCGTGGAGAAGTCCACCAATTGATTTGAAGAACCACTCTTCAGTTTGCTAACGTGGTATTGTGCGGATTCACATGTGAGATAGTCAAGCTGATCCGCCCTGAAATTGTGATTCTTTACATGGCAATCTGTATGCATGACTCTAAAAGAGGACAAGCATGACGTCAGTGCGCAAAGCCCACACTCTATGCACCACGTGTTTACAGCAAACCCTTTTGTGATTGGACAAATACAATTGAAGTCAACGCACACTTTTACATATCACACGCAAAATCTGGCTCCTAAAATTGAAGTCCACCGTTCAAAATGTATCTCCTGAGAAACAATTTGAGCGGTGGACTTCTATCGCTATATTTTCTCCTGAGAGAAACAATTTGAGCGGTTGACTTCAATTTTAGGTGCCAGAGTTTGCTTTCAAAAATCAATTCAAAAGTCCAACTACTTACAAGTATTTATCGCGCTCAGGAACACAAGCGCAGTGTTGACGACTTGATTCACAATTCCTAAACATCGATAATGTGATGAACATTATGAAAAGTTTTCACTGAAAGCTAAATACAACGACTGAACGTTTTGTAAGTAAACTATACAACCCTATCATCTCGAATTCATAAATTTATTTCTAAGATATATTTATTTTAGAACAACGAATAAACACTAAACAACTGCAGTATTGAAAACGCAAGGTTAAAAAAGCATTCTAAACACAACTGCTGGTCCTTGTACCACGTACAGCAGTAAATTTATAGTAACTGTATTTGTGTATCGTGTTTTACTAATTTTGAGATACACAATATATTAAACTGAGTAAGTATACAGCGAAGATTACATTACTGTACTGTACAATACCTTGATTCATACCGTTATATTGAATCGACGTCTTTGCACTCTCTTGGTAATACAATGTACCAGTACTGCCCATGCTTCATTAAATGTTTGAAAATTAAACTAAAGTCAACTTCCTCTCTGGGAGAGGAAGTTGGCTTTGGCTTGATTTTCAAAAGCTGAGATGCATTTTGTTCATAAAAAATCATAAAGAGAATTCAGTGCATCCTAAAATTAAAGTCGAGAATCTCGACTTCAACTTGAGATACATGAACAAGTATCTTGTTGTTACTGACCAGTATCTGTACATTCAGAATGTAGCTTTGTGTTGCAATGCAGCATCCGTATTTGAGAAAAGATCACATCTGACGAAATTGACTCTTTTCAGTCTTCCCATTGTGGTTCCATTGTGGAAGAACACGTGCTTGCCATGGCGAGGCACGGCCAGTTGACGACGCTGCCGCTCCTAGAACGTGTCGTTCTGGACTGCGTTCGCGCTGTATCTTGCCAGGCAAGATAGCATTGCTCGGTTTGTCTGTACGTGCTGAACAACGACGATCTCAACGATGGTCAGCGACGAGCAAAACGAGTAGGCGACGACGCCATCGGGACGTCAGATGCCGCGACCGGAGGCGGAAGCTGGGCCCAGAGCGCTAGTAACGTTACTAGTCGGAGACCTTCATCGCCTTAGCTGCTTCCCACGTCAAGGCCGAAACAGCGGCGGAGCTCGGCGGGTCTTCTTGGCAGTCGCGCCACCGCGACAGTGTTCGTGACTCCCGCGCCGTCGGCTTCGCTTGCCATACTACTCACGGCCGAGTGGAGGAAGTGTTGACAGTGCGACTGGGACTTGCCAGCACAAATGTGCCACCCAAGTTGCACTGAAGCCCAGCCCGTGCGAAGTGTGGCTGGACGTGTGTCTCATTAGTTTGCCAGCGCGAGCTCATCGTCCGCAACGACTACGGTGACGGCTTTCAAGTGTTTTCTTTGTGTGCCTCGCCTGTCGGCTTATGATTTAGACGAGTGCGAACCTTCAGGCGTTCTGGCGCTGCCAATATGCCGCTCGGGGTAATTGCCCCATTGATCAAGCGAACTACGACCGCTGACGAGAGCGACAGTAGTGCTACGATATGCTGTGTAAGCTGCGTGTTGGGCCAATATGCGATCGCGAACTGCCCGCGATGGTGTTCTGCTACGTTCTGGACAGCTGCCAGAGATGCAGTCCGGTCAATGTCCGAGGGAACAGACGTCTTTTATGCGAATGAGCGAGAATATCTCAAGACGGGCCTCATCCAAATGGCTCCTCGAGCTCGAGCTTTCGTGGTGTGCTGTTGTCACGCTGGTGCACATGAGCTGAAGCTGCCAAGATTCTCGAGATCTGGAGTCACGACTCGACGAAAATGATTCTCTCACTCACCTAAACGTTACTTGTACAGTACTTGGCTCTCTCATCGCAACGTCAACAGACATTGCGATGAACAGCATCATCAGCAAGTTGCTGTCGTTCTCCGTGGAGAACTCCACCGTCGCTCTCGTATGGACAACTGCTGTCTCCTGTCTTCTGAATCACCACTGTACTTCTGTAGAATGAGTAGAAGACTGAAGTTCAGAAGTTGCTCTAACATTTGACAATTTTAGATGAAAATAGTCCAACCTCAAATTTGATTGGTTTTCTTTTCCGCTTTTTTCATTCATAAATTTATTGATTTTTCTTTTCATTCATAATTTAATTTAAAGAAAAGTCAACACATTTCCATTATAAAAGTTAATAATTTTTCAAAAATTCGCGGTGGTTTATCAAATACACTCCCACCACCCTAGCGTTTCAATAGATTCCATGACCGTCACACGGGCTGCACGTCCGCTCTGTGGGCTATGAAACCATCTCGAACTTCGCGGCGATTCGCAACAAAATCCGCAGCGAGACTTCAGTAGACTCACCACTTCTCTTCAGAGCCACTCCAGTCGCGACGGCCCGACACGAATCACGAACAAAATTTGTGTGCAAGTTGGCCATCAAACAAACATCCAAACATACCACTAAACTAATACGAACAACATGTAGTGCTCACACCTACTCACAACAAAGCTCCTTCCCCCTCGTAGTTTCCCCGAGCCTATTCACCTGATCCGGCTCATGCAGACGTGTTTAGCGCCGAGGCATAGGCCACGTCTTCTCCTCGCGCCGCACGCGCATCGAGCGCCGCAAACGTCGTCGACCACGCGCCGACCACACACGCGAGGCAGCTTGTGCAGAACGCCCGAATGGTCCGCGTGAGCTCATTCTCCTTCGTAGCTGACGGAGTAAACAACGTCTTGTAGACGCGGCAGCTTGGGCACAGGCGCGCGCCACACACCGCGCAGTCCTCCTCCTTGGACGACCGAAGCAGCTTGAGCTTGTTCGGGATTCTTTGGCTGCACTGAGAGCACGAGACTTGCCGGTCAGCCGATTTGGCGGTGGTGGACGCACCGACGCCACGGACACCACCACTGTGGCCGCTACCCCCAGATGTTGAGCTGGACGACGACAGCAGCACGCGCAATGTGGCTGGTTGGGAGCTGAGGATCCGCGTGAGCTTCTTCATCTCGGCATAGTGCGTGTTCCGACTGATGGAGAGAGTGACGTCAGCAGTCGTGAACGCAGTGATACTCGCAGACGCTTCTCCCATCGGATCGATGAACCCGCGCATGAACACTTCGACGCAGTTCGCTCGGCGCTGTCGGAAGAGGAAACAGAACGAGATCCTCGCTCGCACAACCGAGATACTGGGCTGTTCGTGAACCCCTGGCACGTCGACGGAGTGGTGCAAGTGGTACCCAATGCGCTCGCCATTCGGCGTCTGGGCAACGCCGTTCGACTCGAGGTACACTGCAGAGCGCCGTCGATGGACTGCACCGACTAGGAACGAGTGGCCCTTGACGACGTATTTCACGCTCAGCTCACGAAAAGGCTCGCGCTCGCTCGGTGTGATGATCGGCGCGAGCAGCGCCCAGTCCACGAAGCCGTCGTCGACATACGCGGTCTTGAGCTGCATATCCGTGGTGCTCGGGTTGATGGCACCGTACATGACGTCTTCGAGACTGCCCTCGACAGACCCAAACGCGAGCATTGGCGTAACCGTCTTCAAGTCTACTGCGTTTTCTCCGTCGGTCTCACTGGTGCTGTAGCTGTTGCTGTGGGTGCTGTGGGCATCTCCAAGGGAAGAGCCCGTGCTGACGCCGTCGAGACTCGGGCTGCGCTCGCGATACACACGCATGTCGTCGCGCTGTTTGATCTTCTTCCATCGGCGTTCGTCCACGACGCCGTTCCGCACCGTGAGGTGCTCGTTGTACTCCTTCACCGCGTTCTTCACGACGGACTCAGCAACAGCGACTAGTCGCAGTTCGTCATCGCGCGTGAGCGTGATCGAAGGGACGGCCATGGCGCTTGAGAACTGTGGCGTGCCTGTGGGCTATGGGTTGCTTTGGCTGGTGTTCGTGTGCCAGTGCGAGAGGCGCAGGCGACGCCGAATCCGAAGTGGAGCTTGTAGCCTGATTTCAGGTCTGTGAGCTCAAGCTTTTGGGCGAGCGTACCAGATGGACTCTCTTTACCGACTCCCATTTTGTGCAAGTGTACCACCAATCAAATGGTGATTGACCACAAAGGTGGAACGAGTTGAGAAAATTGGAAAAAGGAGACTTTACTCAAATATCAATGGAGACTTTACAAAATCAAGTGATTTGAGCGGCGTGAGGATTGGAAATGATACTTTACTCAAATATCAATGGCGACTTTACAAAATCAAGTGATTGAGCTTATTTTGACTGTCACAGTCACCTGTCAGCCTGACAGTATCAGGTGACATGCAGTTGAGGTTGATTAGGATGATCAAGCAGTCCAGTCAAGCGAGAAAACAAAAAATACCAAAGGTTCTTGGAGCGAAAGCTGCGAGGCAAGCTCCTGTGTCATATCGATTGCTGAGTCAAGGGACAAGCGAACAAGCACAAGTGAGACGAGCAAAATCTATTTGAAATGAGGGGTTCCTAATGTCAGATCGATGTCACAATTTGTGACTGGCGCAAGCAAGAAGTTCCAAATGCCAAGGAGATCATTGTGAGTCACAATTTGAAATTGACGCAAGCAGTCATTCCTAATGCGAAAATGAGATTAGGAAGATCGGGGTTATTGACAACAGACGTGAGTACCTGGCCCAGCAAGAGTTTATCAGGGGATGACAGAAGGGAATACTGTATGTCCATGCAGATAAAGTACAGTATGTTTATGAAAGTCTTTTGTCAGAAAGCAAAAATAGGAAACTATTGTGAACACCAATAACAATATCATTCTACTCCGTTCCGAAATAAGTGAACATTTCCAACTTTGCTGTTCCAAAATATGTGAACGTTTTTATCTTGGATTTAGTATCGGGGAGGAACAAATCTCATCTGATTGGGGTCAAAATGATCAAAGAAGATCCATTGACGTGCGAAGTTATGATATATGTTTACTGTATTTTAAATGCAGTTTTTTGCTGTTTTCGAGGGATAGCGATGCTGAAAAGACGTTGTTGGGTGAGCAAGACATATCATTGGATCGGGTATTCTGAGACGAACACAAACGTATCGTTTTCTCAGTGTCGAACTTATGTGCGACTAAATGGCATCGATTTTTGAGAACGGTTCACTTATTTCGGAACGGAGTAGTATTATGATTGAAAATTAAACAAAAATATTATTTCTCATTTTTTAGATTTACAGTATGGATGAATATCATCGCGACAGAACGATATATAGTTTTGTCCAATCACAAGAAACCAAGCCGCAAATTGTGACCAAAGAAATGTGTTAGGGTTAGGTAAGTAGCGAGAATCTGTCATTCCGACGTATTGGGTCGTAATCGAGTCGAAAATATATGTATGAGCATATTGAATCCCAATCAAACGCATATCACTTTCATATCCTCACTGTTTCCGACGCGCATGGGGCTCGACGATCTCCAAACGGCGAATAGGCAGCGCACACCCGCCACCTGCTGTGAAAGTGTTGGAGAAGTTGGTGAGTGCGGAGGAAGTGGGCCGTGCACATATGTTTGAGTGCATTGCGAGTGACACGAGTGGGCAGGTGTTTGTATCTGTGATGGACAAGTTTGACAAGTACTTGGTGTTTAGTGAGAGTTAGGGAGGCAAGCAGCTCACAAGAAACACTTGTACGAAATACTTTCGTCAAGCGAAATTGTGGTTGCTTGAGAAGTTCCCCGTGCACCGTGTTGCTCTTGACGCCAAGCTCATGAAAATGACAGTATGCTAGACAGCTACTGCCTCAAGCGTGAGGGCGTCGGGTCCGTAAAGAAAGCTATCGCATGCACAGAGAGTGATCTGAAACGAATGATGTTCTTCTTGTATTCCAACGCGAGTAAGGCAAGTGATTACCAAGATGCGTGTCTCCTTGCCTTGCTCTGGTTCACGTTTGGCCATGCGTCGGATGTCACGCACGTGCGCAAGCAGAACGTGGCGATTGATGCATGCGGTGTTTTTTTGTGGTATATCCGTGTGAAAACTAGTGAGGGAGCAAGGCTTGTACCTCTATCCCGACGTAGACTACACCACCTGCCCCCTATTTGCACTTGCATGAGCTCTTGCTACGCAGACTGCTCCCTCGCCCGATCTCATCGACGGGCTGCCTGCCGCTCCGGCGTTGGTGTCGGTCTCTCTCGCCAACGAGATCCGGCTCGCTGAGTTGCTGGAGGCGCCGAGCGATGCTGTACCCGCGTTCGCCGCAGCTCGTGCGTCTACCACCCCCGCGGTGGCTGTACCTGTGGTAATTCACAGCCGTCAACAGGTTGCTCGATCGCATCGCAATCCCAGCTGGCGTTGTGGGACAACTTACCTCGCACTCGTTTAGACGAGGTGCGGTGCAGCATGCGAGCGCGTGCGCTGAGCTTCCTGACAGCGGGATCTTTGATCACGGCACACGGAATGTCACAATCACAAACAATGAGTACAACTACGTATCTAATACGCGAGAGGAGAACCACGAGGTCTCAAGAATGTTGGGCGGATGGCGATTTGGCGATAACGTATATCTCCCCGACGTCACTGTGTTTGACGCTGGCACGCGCGAGCGGTTCGGCTTAGTCGAGGCTCAGCGTTCGCATTGTGCGGCGGCTTCAAAACAATGAGGAATTGCATCTCCGTCCGGGTGCGCTCCGTTCTTGACGTGACCCTTCTCCACCATTACTCCCGTCTGAAGGCTGAGCACCAGAGCAGCTTGAACGTTCAAACAGCCGAGCGGTGCGCACTTGACTCGCAGAGATGCTATCAAATCTGCTCGCGTGGTCATCGGCAATCTCCTCCAGCTCGCGTACGCACAACGGACCGCACCGAAGCACGGGGCTACCCCTGAAAACGGCAGTTGAGACGGCATAGCAACAGCTGATAGACCACCAAGCGGCCGTCATTGAACAGCTTCTCGCTGATACGCACCGACAAGACGCTCGCCTCAATGCTCTTGAAGCGCTTTCCAACAACCGATTTGACGGGCGGAGCGGTGTTGGGACCGCACAGCTCCCACCCAGCGCGAAATGCAATGGCCTGTCGAGGGAAGCGATGCCGCGGTCTCGAAACGCCATCGCTCCCCTGCGAAGTCGCTGTGTTCGACGTGGTTCAAGTGCAACGCACCTGAGCCGAACATGTGGAGCACAAGTGGAAGCAGCGCAAGTCAGACACAACGATGGTGGCAGCGTACATGAAGTTTTTCCTAGACAGGATGCAGCTCAACACAAGCACGCACATTTACCGCGACGATGTGCTCCTTGCCGGCCAGACTGCGGAACGACGAATGCTCGAGTCCCTCAACGAACGAGATATCCGCGCGTTAGGATCGCAATCAATCCTGAAGCATCTGCGCTCTCTGTACAAGCGGGGGGACTTGAACGAGCTGGTCGAGAACCACTAGCTCCGTCTCGCAGCTGGCGCTTTTCTGACCCCGCGTCGCCACTCACGCACGACATGCTTGGACCCATCGGCGCTCTGACGCGTTCCCCGTAGGCCACACGTTTCCTCCCACGCGCCGTCGAGTCGTGCTTCAGTACCGTTGTTTCTTGTGTGCATCCGCTCGAGCTCGACGCCCCATGCTCAAGCCAAATAAAGCTTGCACACCCGCACATTCCCGTTGTCCTCCCTCTTCGCCTGACCGTGCGTTCGGCTCTCGCAGGCGCTCGCATGCTCCGTCCGTTGCCTTCCACACTCGAGTGTGCGCGCTGTGGTGTTATGACTCAATTCTGCACCCACGCTTACTCGATTTTGTACACCACGCACAGTTGGCACTGTCTTCGCTCCACATTTCTGGTAAAAGCGCATCCGTAAACGCAGGGGCACTCACATGCACACGCACGAACTGATCGAACTGCCGGTCCCACAACGTGGTTGTCACTCTGTGTGGGTATAGACACAACCACAAGCGCACAGGTGCAATTATACGGACATGCAACATACGAACATAATGCTGTGCTGACGCGGTGAAGCTCGCTTACAAACATTGTGCATTCGCTCATCGATGCACGAAAATTAACACGCACGTACACACACTACACGTACAGATACACGTGTAAAAAGCAATCGCGTCCACCCCGCCCCAGCACGCCTCCACCACAAGCACACTGGCGACGAGCAGGTCATACACAAGCGTCGTCCACGACTGCACCACCAATGAGCGCACCGACCAAGAGCACCGACAACAAGCGCCGAAAACGACTACATCACCAACGAGCGCACCAACCACGGGCGTGCCGCCCACGAGTGCACCGACTGGATGCCGACCACGAGCGCGTCGACCACGGGCACCGTTCACCAGCGCCGACTGCGAGCGCTTCGACCGTGAGCGCGCCGGCCATGAAAGCGTCGACCTCGAGCGTCGACCATGAGCGCCGACCACGAGCGCCGACCGCGAGTGCGAAAGGCGACCCCGAGTTGCTTCTATTTGTTTTTGCAAAGCCCACCACGCGCGAGAGCGCTCGAGAGCAATTGGTTTTACCTGGTCGTAAAAACATTTTACGTCCGCCATCGAAATGTGCGATTCAATCCGATAAATGGTCGGATGGTCCGATAATTTATGAGACCCCTCAAAACAAAAGTATACTAGTGGCGTTTTCAGGTTTTCAAACCACGCATACACCGAAATACCTCTTTATCTCAGCTACGTATTGAGCCGCTGCTTGAAAGCATCGCAGCTATGGTTGCTGAGGTCGAGTCACTAGAAACAGTTACCTCGGTTAAGTACGAAAAATGTGTTTTCAGATTTTGATATATAAAAATCAAGTAAATTTTGCTCTTTCAAATGGGACTTTGAACTTCGTCTGAATGTATCTGGATCTGTGTCAAACATAGCCAAATTAAATGAAATTAGACCCAGTTCAAATTGATCCTCAACACTGTTTTTATGAATTTCTCCGCTGTGTGTTTTTGGAAGGATGTTTTAATTGACTTTGAAGGCCGCTAGCGAAAAACCTCCAAAACGCCACTAGTATACTTTTGTTTTGAGGGGTCTCATATGGTATTCAGTAGAACATACATTATAAACCGTGCGGTGCCCTGCCCAGTGAAGCTCTGGGATTTAACCATTAAGGAGTGGCATGTTGTATGTTTTGACGATAGGCGCCTTCTAAATGATTGTCCTGTTGCACATATACTGTACATGTAATGCCCGATGCTGTCAGAATTGTTTGCATGGAGCCAATGATGTGAAAGAGGGCTTCCGTTTTTGTCCTATTTCAGTGACAGCAAACAAAGCATCTTCCAACCCAAGGACAGGTAGAAAGGCAGTTGGAAATATAATCCGAACATTTCGGGATGTCTACCCAGGACGGACACTTCTATACAAGGGAGAGATTTGTTTACCACACCAGAACGAGCAACAATCTCGCCAAAATGGTACCGTTTATGATCGATTATTATGTGAGTTTATGAATGTTCCATGAATGTTCCGTGTACGGAATTAATTTTAGGAGATGTCTTCCGAGGACAGACGTAGACCTCTTGGGAAGACCTAAAATTATTTTGTGTTTCTGATTTTTCAAAAATAATTCTCGTCATATCATAAAAAATCGCATGAAGGTTACCCGAACGGTCAAAAATTCAGAAAATAGTTTCGGAAATGGTAGACTAAGTCAGATCTCAGAAAAAAATTGTAAAAATTCCAGAGAATTTACAAATTTTTGTCAGAAAATTTAACACCCCATGTCTGTAAGAACTGAAAGTGAAATGGCCCTTTTGGGGGAGAATCCTAAAACACGAAAGTCCTGAACTTAATACTCAACAATGAATTATTCTTTTGGTGTTGAGTAAAATGATTCTTACTTCCACCTCGAATGACAACACGATGCTTTTCGCCCCCGCACAGTGCGGCAACACACTCTCCAACGTGTGATCTATCGAATGGCACAATGGGTGAGGTGGATTGCTGCCACTTAACCTATCTAACGTAGCTATGTCGGTTGCCCCCTCCATTCACTTCAGCGAAAATCGATACAAATATTCTCCTCCCCAAAAAGATGGCCCATTTGATACAGTGCACCAAATTAGTATGCGGGCAACCTGTTTTTAAGCTAGCACGGTCAAATCTGGGAAGAATTACTGGGATCGGACAAGAGAAAACAAAATTAAAATACTCAGACATCCTGGAGAAGTGTAACGGGATCGTACTTGTTAAACGACAAAACGATCAAAATCAGACAACTGAGTGCAAGGTTAATCATCGACTCAATCAATAAGATAAGATGACAGTCGAAAAATATCTTGTTCTTTTCTTGAAGAAAGGTTTTTTGATGAAAGGAGACTCTCAGGGATGATGGAGTTCAAGTTCGCCAGCATTATTCAAACTCCGCTGTCGAACACACCTGCTTAAACCCCGCATTTGCCATTACTCTGCGGAGGGACAACCCAGGCTCTGCACACTTCTTGCGGCGGAGTCTGGTGGTCAGTGCTCTATAGCGACATTCACTGTAGTGAGTTCAGTCCCTCGCCGCCAGATGAGCTCAGGGTTCATCCCACGTCTCGGGCGTGTTGGTGTTCTGTAAGATGTTGTTGTGTTTGAGAAGTCCAGAGTTTCTCTGTACGGGTTCCTCCAGGCTATAACAATGATGTGGCATGTGTCTCGATCATAAGTGCGATATCAACAATCTAGTGCTTGTAAATCTACGCCTCTGCAACACGGTCAGTTGTGCGAAGTATTTACCGACATCTACGACAGAAAAATACGACCATGTGCACGCAGATATGTCGTGTGTATGATATTTAAAATGCAGTGTACCGCTTAGTGTCTCCTCCTGTCGTCACGCTCCTGTGTAGCAGCGCTTACTGCGACCAACAAGCTGACAGCGACTGCAGTGCTGAGCAGCACGGCTGCCTTGAGCAGACGGCTCGTGTGTTCCTACTTGCCTTTAGCGCTCCCCAAGAGCGACAGTGGCACCATGGGACTCGATACGGTGCTGGCGGGATCTTCTACGCGCTCTGGTCTTAGTCGAGACCCCGCACTGTCCTCTCGATAAATCTTCGCGAGTGGTGATTGGTCTCACTTCTGTACCCGAGAGGACAGGATATGCTTATCGGTACGATAACGTACTCCATGTTGAGCCGAAGTACTTATCGATCGTCATGTTGCGCCCTGCCGAGCGAAGTAGATGCGAGCCGTGCTTGCAAGGAGCTTGCATCTGATGCTGGAAGCCGCTTAACACGATAGTGGTGCAAGGGATACCCCGAAGACATCCATCCCTCGTTTACCAGGCTCACGTACTGCAAAGGTTGTCTGCGAAATGACCAACATTGCCGTTGAATGGCACTCTCCGGGCAGCGTTGTCTCCACGTACTTCTGCGCAAAGCGCGTGATTGATGTCCAGGATTTGTACACCTCCGTGCTTGGGTAGTAGCGCATACTCCTCCAGATTAATCAAACACTTGAGAACGGGAACGTACCGGTAGCTGCGGATGCACGAGTTCACGAACTCGACGTGGCTCAATATCAACACGCCAAACCCCAGAACGCTACTGACGTATAGCGACGACTTCTCCACGCCGACGTCCATCAATCACTTCAAACCCGGATGCGTTCTCAGCGCTCAGTTACGATTCGATTTCGTCGAGCACGCCTTTTGAAGTCGCTCGTGCGAGCACCCGCGCCAGCGTCCGAAGCACTGAGGACATGAACATTCTGTACAAATTCTCCATAAGATGCCGAAAGCAGAAAAAGTGGGGCGTTGCAGGATAGACTGTAATGGCCGCGCTGGCGAGGCCATTGTGATGGCCAGCGACGAGGAATGCTGGGGCCGGCGCCAGCCCCGCGCGTACGACAGCCAAGAACCAGGTTGAAACGTCTTTGCCCTCGCCAGACACCACCGACGCCGCCCCAATCTGGATCTTGTTATTTCCGTGACGAAAGCAAGCGGTCACCAGTGCGCCGCGGGTGGTGTTCTTGAGAAACGTCCCACCCAGAACAAGGCCACACGTGGCGTACTGCGTGCAGGAGATACTGCCTACGCGGAACAGGATCCCGACTCGAGCAAATTTGCCGTTTTCGACTACGAGATCTGTCTTGTGTCCACGATCATCCATTGCGGCGCAGTAGGAAGGAAGGTATGCATACTGGCCGCCGTCATCGTCATCAAGAACTTTCAGTAGCCGCAGTCTCGCGTCGTATGCGTTCATGTAGCTCGTCTTCACGCCTTTCTGCTGTAAGACGGTTTGAATCGTAGTCGGTCGGACAGTTCTGCCGTGCAGCCAGAATAGTGCTTGAACGTCGACATCGTCATCAATACGCGCCGCATGCGAGAGGCGATTCGCACCAGGCGACGTCATGTCGACGTCCAAGATGCTACGCGAGTGCGGTTGAAAGCGATACGGAGGAGGAAACCCGGAGCCAAAACTAAACCACACTCGGAAGTCGCAGTCAGCATGGCTACAAATGGCGGCATAGCCCCTCTTGTTGCATTCCTGCACCTTGTAGCTTCGTTCATGCGGTCGTTGTACATCGCCGCGACTCATATCACTTCGGACTGTGAGGTATAGACTTGGCTGTCGAACCAGCTGATACCGTCCGCTGTGTCTTACTCAACGTCGTGTTTCTGATTGTTATGCGCGAGTTGAATGACATTCGTGGGGACGCTCTCCGAGGAACCACTGTCACTATAGAGGAAGTCCTCTTCATCGGAGCACCAGTGCTCATCCGAGGGCTACATTGACAGGTGTGTGTTGAGTGGAGCGTGTCTGGTTTTGACCGTGCTGTTGAAATTTGAGTTCAACTTGAGCAGTTTCGCCGAACAAAGACTAAATATAACCTGGTGTTAAAGAGAACCGCCGTGCTAACATGATAAACTGTTCGGAGCGTCCGAAAGTACATGTGCCCAAAGAATTGTGTCCAATTTCATCAATTTTACCTCAAATCTGCGAAGTAGGGCACGTGCTATACACCAATCAAATAGCACGACGGTTCTACCAATCATTGTTCTCTGGAATTTGTCCAGATTTATTCCGAGATCTGACTTCCTCTACCTTTTACGAAACTATTTTCCGATTTTTGACCGTTCGGTTAACCTTCATGCAACCTTTTCAACATATGTCAAGAAGTTTTCTTGAAAATTTTGAAACTCAAAATAACACAATGCCGTGCCTGCAGCCCGGGGAAGCTCTGGAATTGGGTTCATGTTTTAGGCTATCCCGTAAAGGACAAATTGCGGTGTTTAGCAGAAACAGCGAGCGTGCCACCGCGCGCACCCGCTGCCATGTAGCGTAGGCGTTGTTAGTCGCATTGCGAACGCAGCTGCCTGCCGCGACAGAGCAACTGCGGGTTGCGTATGGCGACGCCATCCCAGAGCCGCACGAAGCGCATTGAATAGCGAACGGGGTGTCGCACATCGCGAAGCGCCCCACGAGGGAGTGAGGGCGGGCTAAGTACTCGTGCACGGGCCGCTTGCAGACACAAACCTGATATGAACTACGCAGCGTGCAAACCGCATCGCAGCGTCAGCACAGAATCCTGTGGCTCTAATACCTGGTATAAGATATGATCTAAAGTTATGAACTCACCAATCACGCACATCGTTGGCGTTGTGCTGCCACCATTGTGTGAATCCATACAGAGAAAATTTGCTTGGCAGTTTGTCGTGGCTTCCGCAGGTGAAACGCGCGCAGTGATCGCGTAACCTGGTTTCGGTGAAGGACAGCGTCGGCTGTGTGGTCGAACACGCACGAGCTTGTGGCGTCAACTCCATTGAGCTGCGAAAGCGCAGCCATTGTGTCTCTCAACGAACTCTTCGCATGCTAAAACACACCCCTGCGAACGGAAGACGCTCACAGCGCAGCTGCGCATGGTCCGCGTGGGCGCAAGCGCCTCGCTTGAGGCCCTCGTGAACCCTAAATTGCAGAAGGATTTGGGATAGCCGCTGCACGAGTTGCAGCCACTAGTGCCTCGCTTTTGTTGCGACTGCCGCATGTCCCCACGTCCAAAAAGCACGTTTGTACCGCCTGCAGTCGCGCGCACACTGGCAGCGCCGGATTGTACTGCTGGTGGACGCTCTGTACTTCATGTTGCAACCATACAGGAACACAACACTCTGTCGACTGACCCCTTGGGCTGACGTGTGCCACTGTGCCGGCGAAGCGCGAACTTCCACGCCCCAGACGAACGACGACGCAGCGTCGACTCTCCGCTGCACAACGGCATCCTTCAACGCCTGCTGCCGCTTTGCTGCGCATACCACGCCTCCCAGTACTTGAACCATGTAAAGGCCTTTGCCTGTAGCGTTTCGAGACTCGGTTGGGAGTTGTCCTTGCGTCCACAGTATATAAAATTGACTATCATAGTATTCACACGATTTGGTGGTGGGAGATTATTTCACCTTCCAATACAAGGGTATGAGTGCGGTGGATGATAAATATAAAGCGAAGTTAACCGGATGTCTGCCAAGGACATTCATTTCTCTACAAGAGCGAAAATCTTCTTCTCTTCCAGAACGAGCAGCATCCCCATCAAAAATGTACCATTTATGACCGATTATTTGGAGAAAATTGAAGTGTGGCATGCATGTTGCTTGTCAAAATCATTTTGCGGCGATGTGTTCCCAGGACAGACATGTATCCATCCTGACCTCTACGTGCGACACAAAAATATATTAGTTTTAAAAAAAAGGTGAAAAAGATACCGAAAAGTAGCTTTTGATTTTGTTGTGGTCGCCTGAAGGTGAGTCGAATGGTCAAATATCAGAAAATAACTTCAGGTCCACTAGACCATCTGAGATTCTGGTAAACCTCTGGAAAAATTCTAGAGAAATCCAGGTCTTCTCAAGTGGTCTACGTCTGTCCTCGGAAGACATCTCCTAAAATTAATTCCGTACACGGAACATTCTTGGAACATTCATAAACTCACATAATAACCGATCATAAACGGCACCATTTTGGCGAGATTGTTGCTCGTTCTGGTGTGGTAAACAAATCTCTCCCTTGTATAGAAGTGTCCGTCCTGGGCAGACATCCCGAAATGTTCGGATTATATTTCCGACTGCCCTTCACCCTGCCCTTGTATCTGGAGATGCTGTAGTCTGCTGTCACCGAAATAGGACAAACACGGAAACCCTCTTTCACATCATTGACTCCATGTAAACAATTCTGACAGCGTCGGGCATTACATGTGCTACACGTATACAATGTATACATCAGTATGCATCATGTTAACCGACACCTTTGAATATCCCATCCCCGCCAGTCTCGATAAACTTAAGGGTTAAATTTCAGAGCTTCACCGTGCATGGCAGGGTACTATTTGAGATCAGGAGAACCAACCAGTCAACACAACAACAAAAACGGCACATTTGCCCTCCAAATTAAAAAAACGGCACATTTGCTTACCAAATTAGTTTACAGATATTTTTAGATTACTAAAATCAAGTATATTTCAATTGGAAAATGAACTGACCGCCACTCATTCTCACATTAGCGATACCGAGCGCGCAGCACCTCACTAGTACCGCATGCGCGGCCCTCGCCGCGTATGCCGACACACTTATGATTGGTCGAGCAATCGCAAAAGGGATCGACAGAGTCAAGGATGTCGTGCTGTACTACCTCAAGGACCCGGACGAGTACGCGAGGTTTAAGCACACTGGCCAGTCTCCAAGATATCCCACACGTAAAACGCCAGTTGCGGCGTCTTGCGGGCACAGGCGAGCACAGTGTACGGCAGATGTGCGACGAGCTGCAGCTCAACTCCACTGTCCAGTGTGTTCAGCAGATTCTCCTCGTCGCTCCATACCTGAACTATGAGAAATCCGTTGTGTGGCTGTGAATGACCAAACACGACACGACTGAATGCGTTGCGTGGGCGTCGCGCGTTTAGCTGATGGGACGTCCTGGTACCACACCATTTTGTTGGATGAGAAAAAGTAGTGCTTGGAAGGCCCAGACGGTGCGTCGTACCACTGGATAAGTACGAGATGACCGTCGCGTACGGCGCTCAAGTGTCAGTACGCTAGTGGCTCAATAATGGTGTGGGGCGGGGTCGCTGCAAGGGACAACACCTCGCTCGCGATAATGGACGGACGATATGACGCAAGAAGATACACGGGCACGCTCGAGCGCTCTATTGTGCAGTAAGCTGCGAGTATGCTGACCCCGACTGTGGTTTTCAGTCGTACAATGCGAGCGTGCGTACTGCTGCAGTCACGCGCACGTTTTGTGACGCCCATGACGTCCTGCCGTGGTCGGCACGCTCTCCGGATCTGAACATCATCGAGAACGTATGGAGCCTGATGGTGCGGTGAGTGTATGCTAACGGTCGTTACTTCAGCTCGAAAGAGCAGCTACGCGCAGCCGTTCTCATGGCAGAGGAGGGACTCGATGGGGAATAAAAAAATCACGCACCTGACGAACTCTATGAATAACACGATGTCTCAAATCGCTCAAATCAAAAGGACGAGTAATTTTATACTGGAATAAACTTGATTTTTATAAATTAAATAGTGTCTGCATACTTATTTGGTTGGCAAATGAGCCGTTTCGTTGTTGTGTCCACTGGTTGGTTCCCTGCGCTCAAAGAATGATTGGCGGAACCGCCGTGCTCTGCCGGTTTAATTACAGATATGGACCATTCGCAACGCCCATCCATTCAACATCAACCACGTTGTGAAATTGTCCAGTGGGGACAAGAGAAGTGCAAAATCATTGTGCTCATTCCAACCAATGAACGTGAGGTAAAAATTTAAAGTACGTTTTGACTTTAGTTGAGATAAATGTAATTGTGGAGCAGGGAAAATGTTCGCAAAATAACAATAGTAAAATCAAGCTACCCCTCATGAATAATCAATTCATACTTTGTTCAATAGTTTTTTGAGTGCATGGTATTGAATGGGATGGAGAAAAACGACTCGCGTTCCTGCAACGATAACAACAATCTGACGACGAAAATAAAGAGACTTTAATTGCCAAAAGCAACGAAATACTGGTATATCAGTTTTTAGAAAGCAACGATAACACCTTTTCGCAAAATATTTTGCTTTCTGGGAGAGGGATATTTTCTCTAGTAAAATAATGTAGAATACTCTCCTCTGATAAATGACGGGATAGTATTTGTAGTATTCCTCCGAATCTGTTTCTTTGCTGAAAGCTACGTCCAAATCACGTGACCAGATGAAAAGTACCGCGGTTCATGACGGTACGAACCGTGGGACTTTAGGGACACGTATAAGGGACGTTGGGGACACTCGCCTTGCATCGAAATCTACAAGTTGTTGCACCATGAGCCATCGCCAAGTACCAACAGAATGCACGTGCTTGTGCCACACATCCAGCCCTCCGACCCAACCTGCACCACTCGCCCACCAACAACTAGGGGCGCAGCTAATCCAGTCGAGGGTGAGATCCCTCGAGGCGGTGGAAGAAAGAGTCGAGACGGCAACAACAGCGTTACGTGACGCCCTGTACAACATCGAAGAGCTGTTGCTCCACTTGCGCCTGGAAAGGCAGGAAGCGCTCGGTTTTGCGGCCTCCGTGGGCGCGTCGGTGTCCAGCTCCAGCGCATACAGCCTCTCGTTCCCGATTGTACTCAACACCGCGTGTGAAATGCTGATGAAATGAACATGTTCGATTTAGTGCACGACTGCGTGCTTGTCGAATAGAGCATGATGGAGCTTTACGTGAGTGTCGAGTACCCGTGCATCCTTCAGCTTTGATTTCTCCTTCATTGTTCCGCACAGCAACATCCACATCACACGCAACCTCATGACTTTCATTTCCTCTGAGGTGACGAGCGAGCTGGTCCGCGGTCGTTAATGTCGCCGATCCACTAATACACGTTCGCGATCCCGAACACGCCGCATGAGGTGCCGTCTGGTTGCACTGGGCAAGTGGTCCACTACTTGGACACCTTGGGAAATGGTAACTGCTCGTTGCAGTCTTCGTGCCACTGCTCTAGATACGGAAGCACCTTCACTGTCCACACCGTCTCCATCTATGCCTTGTATTGCGGCTGACACAGCGACTCGTAGAAATTGCAGGTCACCGTTGAAGGGTAGCTGATCTGCACGACGAGAACGCCTCAGTGAATCCCGAGCAGGTGGACTGGGGCGATGACGAACTCCGTCTCTGATATCGGAGCCACAGCAGGCGGTGTATCCGAATCACTCCTGTCGGTGCTTCTCCGTTTGACACCAACGCGCGCCGAGATTTGCGGGCTCGGCGGGGTTCGACCTGCAGAGGCGTGCGAGTTGAGTAGAATCGCGGCTCGACTGTTGTCACAGATGAGTTGGCAGCACGCGGTGACAACAACACCGTTGAGCATGGCGCCGTTTGCAACGTTGCCAATCACTTCACGGAAGCCGAACCTCATTGGCCCGGAGAACAACTTGAGCTGTGCGGACAGAGCCGAGCTGGTGTTCTTGGCGAGGACCTCGGTGGCCATGCGGTCGTTGCTCTTTCTCAGTGCTGCCGGCGAGGCGAACTCACTCGTGGTTTCCGCTGCGAAGAGCTCAATTGTGCCAGTGTGGCGTCGGAGTAGTGTCGCTGGCGAGACCCAAGAGCGTAGCCACTCGCAATCTTCTCTCCACGAGGCACAGTCGCGTGCCACGGCGTAGTAGTTGGTCAAGCTGTGGACATAGGAGCTGGAACACGAGAGAGCACGGTTGGTACAGTATGTCAGTATAGCAACGGAAAAGCAACAGCATACCAGCAACGATACCGTGTGTAAAGCAAAAGTATCTTGGTCACTTGCCTTGAGAACCATGGCAGGTCTGGAGATAGAGTCAGCATGATCGTCGACACGAGCTCGGAGTCGTTGTCGACGTTGAGCGCGACGGCTTCTCCATTGTGTGCTCCGTCGTCGTCAGACTTTGCAGAGCGCCGCTTCAACAAACGGTCGGCACGCTCTTGGTTTCTCGACTCCTCCGCCATCGCAGGCTCGAACTTCGTCACCAAAGCTCTTGGGACCACGTAACTGTACTCGTAGTCGGCGAGTCGGACTCGATCGCGCTTGGTACGCACGGACGGGTTGCGCAAAACGCTCTCCGTCAGAGCCACCGGGTACGCGTTCACGATCGAGTCCACGTTCTCGAGGTCGGGTGTCTGCAGAGCCCGCGTGACCGTGTCCTTGAAGTTGACAGCGACATTCTGTGGCATCTCGACAACGGCAAGTCGATTGAACTTGGTCTTCTTTACCTGGGTGAGCTGTTTGCGCGCCTTGTTGGATGGCACTCGGCGAGGGAGATTTATCAGGTCGACGTTGCGAGCGCTTGCCGTGTCGTGTTGAGTTTCGTGGGCGCCGGCTTGGACGTCGGCTTCAGCGCGATCACTCGCGTGCTCGTCTCCCTGCGTGTCGGCATTGCTACTCTCCAAGGTGGCCGCATTCACTGACACAGTAGCTCCGTCGGTCGACTCCGAAATGATCTGTCGCGATTGATCCGAGATGTAGAGATCCGGGAGCGAGACTTGTGACGCTGAAGGATACGCGAGGTACCTTGAGAACTCGTCGAAGGGTGGTTGGTCGATCTCCTCCATCTCGAACGCAACGTCACAGTCCTCACCAGCTTCAACCCCTGGTGCTGTGTCGCTAACAGCATCTTGTGCTGCAACGTCGCCAAGTGTGGCGTGCCCTTCCGACCCATGTTCGTCGTAGTCTGGCGCATCGGTGTGCTGGCAGTTGGTGCCGGCCCCTGTTCCGTCTTCAACTCCGTCATCAGCCTCGTCGTCTGTGGAGACGGCCACTGTCGAAAGTTTCTCGAGGCTGTCTGTCATGGCTCTCTCCAATGCTCGAAGCTCCGCCCAGAACCACCCAGTCGACAAGTTCGACATCTTCTCCATCAGAGGTCTCAGCATCTGCTCTGCGTGACGGTACTTCTCGGTCGACGAGAAAACGACCACATTAGCCCACTCGCGACGCTTAAGCCTGACGTAGCGGAACTGGCGATGTTGTGTCCCTCCGGAGTTGAGCGGCGGAGGACTCGCCTCACTGTCGCCCGTGTCGCTTGCCGTTGCTGGATCGACGACTTCTGTTGCTGTATCAGTCTGTTCCGTTGCTCTTGTACTGTCTTCTGTTGCCGGAACACCATCAGCTGTTGCTTGAGTGGAGACCTCCGTTGCTTTGTTGCAGTCTTCAGATGGGTTGCTGTTGCTTGTTGACACGGTTGTATTCGAGGATTGGGTGCACATCTGGACAGCTCCAATGACCTGACGAACCGTAACGAGCGACGAGGAGAAGATGGGCGATAGCGCAGCAGCGTTTTCCAGCGACCATTGAGGCGTTAATAACATGCGCGGCAGTTGCGCGAAGCCGTGGCCGTCTCGCGCGACGGCGACAAGATGCTGACACGGCAGCTTGGTCGACATGTTAAACGCGCAGGTACAGTTCCACTCAATGTCGTCGCAGACATATCGGTGAGAGCCCGTACGGACATCCCCTCTGGAGCGATCAGATGATGTCGGCTTCACGAGTTGAGTCTTGCTACGCCGAACCACTGCGATGTCGTACTGCTGGATAATCTTCTTCATCACGTAGTCACTCACCACACCCGACACTCGATGCAAGAACGTCGGAATCGCGCTGAGCACTTGCAACTTCGTGGAGGGCTGACGGAAGGCGCGTTCGAGCTGCCTGATGTCTGCCACTTGGTGTTGTAGAACACCAGTCACCGCTTTGCCTATCGTCGGCTTGCGGCCGGCCACAATCTTGACTTGGTTCCAGTGGGCTTCAATACGATTTGTGGTCGTGTTGCCAGCCGAGAAGAACATGTTGCGCTGATGATTCGCCCACATGTCGACACAGCTACCCCAGTTGGTATCGAAGTAGGATAGGATACCTGGGCACTCCTTCGCGCAGAAGCCGGAGAAGTCAGCGTACGCTCGGGTGTACTCCTGCTTGTGGGGGCTGTGGAACGAAGAGGTCATTCAGTGAGAACGACGTGCGAGTCTAACCAACAGCTGTCATCATGTGAGCATACATACGCGTATATCATCTGATGAATGAACTCGATCACGGCATCGCGCTGAGCTGTGTTCAGGCTGAACCGGGGCCGAAGAACGAGCTTCTTCCAGTAGCTAAGAGCGTGAAACTGGCACAACAAGGCCTTCGCATCTGGAAACGCCTCTTCCAGCACTCTCCACTCCATAAAGTCCTTATCGATTATGACGGACTGGAGCTGTCGCCACTCTGGGCTCTTCTCCTTGAAGAAGGACAGGATTGCGCGTGTTGTCTCCGCCTTCTCGTTCGCCGCCAAGAAGTGGACGATCGCGATACCTCGTCCAGTTGGGCTAGTGACGACCAAGCTCCCTGAAAAGCGCCGCATCACACAGACACATGCGAGACTATCAGCAAAACAGAGCGCGTTACTGTTGCTTTACCATCGGCTCTGTTGCGCTACGGACTCACCCAATTGGAACCCGAGGTTGTTAGTGGAGTGCGTCCAGTCCATCACAAGTGAGTCTCCCCACTCAGATAAGCACGCCTTCTGAGCTGCAATCTGTAAGACGAGTGCGATGGTGGTGTCGTGCTGATCTTGGATCATCAACGCATCGTTGTCAGGCTCTTGGACGAACTCGTGCATGATCGTCTTTAGCTTCGCGTCTGAACCGTTTTCCCCGTTGATCCGACCGAGCAAGTTGCGAACTTGTTGTGTGGATACATTCATTTCTGATACAGCAATCACGTCAAATTGCATACAACAAAACAAACAATGGCAGTTACGGAAGCGATGACGCACCCAGCTCGTCCGACATAATTGTGGCGATGACCTTGGTAGAGGCCCGCGTGTCCACTATCCGAGCGACATCGGTCATCACTAAAGCAGACGCACTCAATGCCTCCACCCCTGCGTACTCATGCGAGAGCTCTCGCGATGTGAGGTGGTTGTGTGTACGAGTCTGGAAAGGCAAACGAGATTCCATCAGTCTCGGGCGCCAGCGACGGCAGCAATCACAGATACCTGTGCTCACCTGCCTAACGATCACTACCTTCCACGACGGATCGCCGTTTCTGTCGCTCATGTTCTTCGCCATCGTGGTGAAGCGAGGCGTCCGTCCACGGTACCGCGATGGGTGCTGACGTTCGCCTTTTCCTCGAGGCTTCTGATAGCACCAATGAGTGCAGAAAAAGTCGATGAACGCATGTTTCAAAGACGTCGGGACTCGCGATTCGCCGGACTTGCTGAAACACGCCACAACCAATACATGCAAAAGCAACATGAGCAACATTAATCGCACTCACGTCCAAAACATGAGCAACGCTAACTGGAATCACACCCAAATGGTGCTGTCATACCTGTTGTGCGTCGTTGACAGTCGGGAAGATCTGATCCGGAACAAAACGTGATGCTTCTCTTCGTACTTGGTGATCTCTTGCGACACCTCGTCCCATGTCGTGTACTCGCGTCCTGGAAATGGCCGCAGTGTGTTCTCGACCAGTTTTGTTGACCGGACAAGAGCTACTCGGTCGCCCCAAGTCGAGCTCGTTCGCCGACGAGGAATCCGGCCGTCGGCGACGGGTTCGCGGTCCGAATCGAAGCTGGACGGCAGTCTGTACTTCCCTCTCCGACTCTTTCGTCGCTGCAATATCCCTGTCCTGTGCGTGCACGCAATTTCCCACTCACATAGAAAAGAGCCATGTCATGTCAAAGAGGAAACAACACTGAGTACATACCCTTCCCGGCACTGCTTCCACCGTCACTTGGGGTCTCCATTCGCCTGTTCGCATCTGCATCGTTCTCATCCATGTCTGAGCGCATAGTAAGACCAAGAGTCCACACGTAAGGGCGACCAATACAACAAATACAATGCACACACGATTACACGTCGGCATGCCACATTCTCACGTGCTGTGCTGTCGGCGCGTGCTTTCTTCAGGCGTCGTTCAGCTGATTCTGCGAGTCAGACACACATGCGTTCACATCCACCTGCCGTAAGTCGACACGTCACGAGTCTTGCACAAGCAAATATCTACATAATGCGACCACGTACGTTTCTCCTCTCTTCCGCGCCTCTTCTTCGACTTTGGCACCTTCACGAGCCGTTGCACAGTTTCTGCGATCCAAAAACGCATGTCAACGTGTCCATAACGTTGTGAGTCGCGAGTCATCCGCTCGAAAATTGCCTGAACTTCCAACCACGCCTGTCTCTCACCGCTTTCTCGTGTCTCTGCCGGCTCTCGATCCTTCGCGAGCCGTTTAGTAGAGCCTGCGAGACAAACACGCATGCAAACACGTCCGGTAAGTGTGAGCCGACTTGTCACGAGTCAACCACTCTCCAAACGGCTGCACGATCATGCGCGTACGTTTCTCACCGCTTCCGCCCCTGTTCGTCGACTCTGCTGGGCTTAATTCTTCGCCACTGTCCCATTCGTCGACGCCGGATGGCTCAAAGTCGCTGTCAGTTGCCATGTCTCTCACGTGTGACTGCTTTTGACTCGGCAGATTCTCAAATGAGAGGAAAACGAATTCGGCGGGAGTCGGGCGAGATGAGTGGCGGGAAGTGGCCAGGAATATTGCAGAGAGGCTGTCAGAAAAGTTTGGTAGCTTTCGGAAAGCTTTCGTTTCATGGAAACATTAGCAAAGTTCGCCGTGGTTGTGAACAACGTACGTTTCTTCTGTTGCATGAACGAGTGTGGAGAAAAATAGCGAAATTGCATTTTTTTTATTCACCCAAACACAGGCCCAGAAAGCACTCAACAAAATCAGTTGATCCAAGTGGGCGTTGCGAAGTGTCGGATGTTGCGAATCGTCGTTACCTGTAGTGCACAGCACGTGTCCTACTTCGCAAATTTGATAGTGTTGGCTTAAAAAAACAGGGTGTCTGCCTACTAATTTGGTGCGCTGTACTGAAAATTGTAGTACAGTATGCCGCAAAGTGCGCCTATATTTTTGCACATACAGCGATTATTCTGGATAGTCAACAACTATTATGATGGGTTATGAATTTATTATGAAAGGTTATTGATATTACACAATATCATTTTCTTGATTGACTGCACGCATGTGTGAGAAGGCGAACGAATTTCAACGTTATGGCTGCTTCAATGCATCACCACGTCAATAGATATGAAAGGCTTGACAAACTTTGCTTCTACAGTTCTTGCACGCATGACTTGTAATTTTTGACACTCAAAACAGTCCCAAACTTCACTCCACAACCACCAATCTGGTCAACAGGCACATTAACACAAACTACGAAAACACATCTACTTCAGCTTAAGAGCGGTAAGTAGTGTCTGTGCATACTCATACTGCTAACTATTCTGTTATTTGTGAGCTCATTAATGCAATGCTGGGTGATAACA